>JANTPZ010122554.1:0-16226 GCA_025593235.1 Vachellia pachyceras | reverse complement strand
TGAAGCCATAGGCATATCTTGCCATCCAAGGATTCGATACATTGCGAAACTGAGTGAACCATGAACAGTCCTTGGATATGGTGGTGGTGGTGGTGGTGCCAGTACAGCTCTCATTACGGGTATTGTTGCTTGCACCGTTCTCCATCTCTTCTTCAACGCTTCGTCTAACCAAAAACATGAATGGAACAGAGAAGAGAAAAGATTATCATTCTAATAAGATCTTCTATTGCCCCTGAAATGCACAAACAGTTTTGTCATCGTGTGAGATACATAACTGTTTTATAGATTTGCATAAATTGAAACTGAAATTTTGAAGAAACGTTTAAAGTGCCTTCACGAAACTGACAAAATAATACGCATCCCATTAAGTCTCAACAGTCGTAGAATTTTCGATCTGGTAGTAGAATACTAAATTCTAATTTGATGATTTCAACCGTTTCTCTTACCAAATCATTCTCTTTACTTTATCATCTCTCATTTCCAGAAGTGAAGAGGTCAACAGTAATAAAAAATAATAATAATGATCATTGTCTTCTTTGAGGGAAATACAACTAATAACTTATAATCAACGGCGAAACCAAATCAACGACGATACGAAAAAGGAATGTTTATAGAAAAAACGTTTCCTATAAAATCCACACAGAATGATTTCATAGAAAATTTATTAGTTTAACAAAGTCCTACTTAGGGAGAACTGAATTCTGAACCTCCAGCTTTCAGGAGAAGATAAAAAACTCATAAAAAACATTGGCTTGTTTGGATATTCCGTTGGGAGAACGATGACATATTCTGAGCTAAATACATGAGAGGGATTTTGTCTCAGTAAGCACGGATTTTGGGGAGATAAACGGCCTCTCCAAACAAGCCCAATCTCTAAGGTTCAAAACGGAAGTGACGCTTTAAGCCTTCTTGAATTGTTTTCCAAACAGTTGACAAAACATAATGTACAAGTCGAAAGCAATATCAGCGTCCAATTATCAGCCGCGGCATATCGTTTGAAAGAGTTGAGTGTAACGGAGTAATTCGTTTCCTTTATCTCGAAGCAAGCGTTCAAATCATCGTTTGTTTACTCTTTCCACGTTCTTCAGCAAAAGAACGTCCAAAATAAAAATCGTGCCTATTGCATAGGCATTAAGAAGTTCAATCAACATTTTTTTTCCTGTGAAAATAAGCCACTCTGTAATTTATAATCCACAGAATAAGAACGTTGAAACAGATCATCCAGCAGAATAGTCATAAAAGCAACGACACTAAATCGGCAACTGGTTTTTTCTTTCCTTCTTAGAGAGCAAATTTATAAAAATACTTCTAGGAAATATTTAAAACAAAATGCTAAGCTATCCAGTCCTTAGTTACTCCAAAGCAAATGCAGGATCAGTGACCAGAGCTAGAAGTAACCGAAAGAAAGAGAAAACTAACAGAAGTTGAAGCCTCACAATGGAGCTCAGGATCAATAACCGATCAGGCCATACAGAACGCGATCAATTCTCTTTTGAAAAGCCAGATAAAAGGGAAATCAAGAAGAGGAAGGAAGTACCTGAGAGATGGAGATCAATGCCGGTGTGAAGAAGCCGAGGACGCAAGTGAACACTGAATCATGATTTCTGGAACAGGCTTGCTTCACACTTCCCTCACTATCTCTCTCTCTCTCTTCCTTCTTTTGAAGCAAAACAATCACAGAGAGAGAGAGATTTATGGATTTCCTTGTGCTTTTGGCTCTTTAAAGTCTCGATAATGATTAATCAGAGTGTATTTATGCGAGAGGAATTGCTTTTTTGTTTTCCCCCTTGGAAGCTTTATTTTTTCTATTTCTATTTTTTTATTTTTCCGCCGGAATTACCCAGTGTTACCTCTAAAGTCTTCTGCCAAAATTACCCAGGCCACTCTTTGCTTTAATATTTTTATTTAATTCTTTACTTATATTATTACATGAAGTCTTAAAAGTAACTCATTATTTACAATAGTGTGAACCAATTAAAAAATTTATATTTTACATTGGTGCTGATGATTAATTATTAATAATTTGATATATATTAGAAAGGTGATGGACAGCTGATTTTGGGAACATAACAGTAGAAAGGTGAGGAGGCATGTTATTGTAGAAGCAAGCTCTTTGGGCAGAAACTTGCCCACAGCAAACACATGTAGTAGAGAGGGGTTGGTAATTTGGGGATCATAATTATGTCACTGGAGATTTTGTTGTTTTCACGCCAAAGTTTGCTCCATGTTTGATATGATTGTGTTTTTGGTAATAATAATAATAATGGGGCACCATATTATTATTATGTGTTATTGTATCTGTTTGGGAACGCGGTAGAGAAGTACTTTTACACAAATCGGAGTAAATATGTGGAGGAGATTATCTCGTTTTACGGAAAAACACTGTTGAACGTGTTTTTTTAGTTTGATTATTGAACATTCGATATACTGTGGTTTTATTATTTATTGATAAAGAAATTTATAATATATGTGTGCAGATAATTTTTTTTAGTTTGATTATGATATCATCGGTATGACTGTCAATCTAACAAGTTGAATCATGCAAATCGAGAATATATCGGTGTTAGGGTTTTTTTAGGGCAATTTCAATCTCATCTGTTTGGTGAATTTGAATAATTTGTTGGACAAAAATAGTAATAATTTGTGAATGGCTCAAAAAGAGTGCATAAAAGATTGGTTGTGTTTGACCATTTTTAAATCTCAATGGATGCTATTATTATTCTCCTTGACTAAAATAGAAGCCAAAAATGGGATTTATGGTTAAGATTTAAAGGTTTAAAAAACTAGTCCATACACTGCATTGAACATAATTAGGCTCATTTAAAAGTCATTTTAAGAATAGCTTTTACGGATTTTGAAGTAAAATCATAATAGATTTTAGAGAATAGTTTTTACAGGTCCCGAAACAAAACCTAAATTTTGAAAATAATTTTTTCAAAGCCTAAGTTTTAAATTGATATTTTGTATCAAAAATATCTTTTCTAAAAAATATGAATACTTGAACAAAATTTAGGTTTTGAAAACAAACCCAAATTTTAGGAAGAGAAACTAAACATGCTCTTGATTAAGCCTAAAATCTTTTCATTGAAAATTCCTTATATAAAGTTTGAGAGCCACAAGATGTCCACCAGACGCTGGTGGAGTCTTATTGCGTGTGAACAGAGAAATTCCTTCATTGCTAAAAGAAAACACAGTGGAGTCTTATTGGGCACATGTGCAAAATTCTTTGAATGTGGAAACAAAATGCGAACACTACGACAGGAATAATTTTTTAAAAATGTTAAAAATTAATTTTTAGGGTTGAGGGTTTAGGACGAGACTTAATATTAGGCTCGATCGATTTAGAAAATTATGCATCTTTTAATGTGTGTTTGGATACTTTCCAAAACCGTGTTTTTTTTGAAGAGGAAACCATGGGTTTAGAAGGGAAAAAACAACATAAACAATCTTATTTTTCACACAATCAATTTTTTTCACCAAATAAGTCACTCAAACACGCTTTCTCCGCAATCTATTTTTTTTATAAGAAAACCATTGTTTTTCCGGACGCTAATTTTTCCTAATTTTTTTAAAAAATTCATTCTTCAAAATCACTTTTATTACTTTTTCTCTAAAGGTTGTTCTCCAAAAATTAATCCAAACACACCCTTAAACCAATCATTCAACTAGTTTTAAAAAATATTTTTTTAGTCCAAGATTAATCTAATAATTCACCTTATTAAACAAATCACTTTTTGGAGCAAATATATATATATATAAATATGTGTGTGTGAGCAATATGAAAGAAGATAGGAGAGGTTTGTGGTTTACGTAAATTAGTTAGGATCCCATACATAAGAAAGAAAGGAATGGTCCCTTGGTGGAATTCTAAACCATTCTGCACTATCATCATCCATGGATCATCCACTATGGCCTCTCAAGCTTCCTTGAACAGTAACTCTCGAAGTCGTTGTCGTTTTGCTTAAAACGCACGCACGCACACACATACATATATGCTTGTTCTCAACGCTCCAATGCAGGCCATACGAAGTTGTGGGTGATGCGAATAGCAAAATCACTGGCAGCAACAATATGATGAAGCTGATATTTCAGAAAATGACAACCATTCTCTTCTTCTCTTATTCTTTTTTTATTCCTTCTTTTTAATTACGTATATATTCCTAACATTAGGTTCTTATTTATCGTGTTCCGTGAGTGTGATGATGAGATCATAATTTTCCATTCATCAATTGGCTAATCAAAAGAAAAAAAAATTGCATGCCAAACAATGTAACGTGGATGATTTGTATACTTCGGGAATTCCATTGGGAGAAAAGAGTTTACGGATTTCGAGGTATTTTACGGATTTTAAGATGGTTTTTCAAATTTTAAGTTGGTTTTTATAGATTTCGATATAGTTTTTACAAATTTCGAGATGATTTTATTTTGACTTATGTGTACGGTTGGGAAAATGGTATTCCCAAATAAGCTCTTATACATGCAGAACAAAGTTGGCATGATGAAGTAAGGGAAGAGATAGGTTGAAGACAAGACGTGGACAATTGTTCGTAGGCCTAATTTGAACGAATCTAAACTGATGTATTAATATTTAGTTGTAGATATTGAAGCAGAAAAGATAGATTCTTTTTTGCGAAATTTATCATTAGATCCCATGTAATCCAATTAATAAATACAAGGTTTTAAAGATTGACAAAATTACTCTTAAATCCCAAAAGTATCTAGTTCGGTTGTTACTAACAGTTAGTAATGTTGTTAACGGCAACCAGACCAACTACTGCTTGAACCTTATGATAATTTTACCAATCTTTAAAACCTTTTATTCATTAATATATTAGAACCTGACGGTAAATTACCCTTCTTTTTATTTCATGATTGCATTGTTTTTCGTTAATATGTGATAGTGGTTAATATATAGTGACAAATAAAAAAGTTCCTTTTATTCTTAATCTCTTGTGTATAGTTTCATTAAAAAAACAATGCAATAGTGAAAAAGGGAAATTGACACTCTGAGATCTTTGTAAAAGATGATTACAGTTAAGAATAGAATTAGAAATTACTGGATTTGAATTGAAAATCACGAGTCCAATTGGAAATTATTTTTATTATGTCCCAAAATGTCATTTAAAAAAACAATCATAATGCTTTTGAAGCCAAATAGGCAAATAGCGATGAAATGATTTTTTTTACAATGATTAAAAAAATTCTTTTCTCACCCTCGGTCAAAGATTTAAATTTTTTCCATTTTTACTTTCACTAGAAAATTTGAGTACAAATAATGAGAGGAAATACAACCAAAAAATTAGTGAAAAGTTTCTATTTAAAAATTTAATTAACCAAAAGGATCCGATACATTTTTAAATGCAGGGTTTCTTAAAAAAATGCCAGTACTATAATGCAGCATATGTTCTTCTCGCGAATAAATTTTTAAATTTAAAGATTCAACTATTTCTCTAAATATGAAAAATTCAAATATGGTTTTAAATTTTAAAAACAGCCATATAAATTCATATGGTCATAGAAAGAAGGGAATTTTAAGTGTTTTTTCTTTTTTGTTTTCAGATTCCGCAGAATGGTCACCAATCCTATCCATATCATGACAAAAAGTGGATTTTCCTTTTATAAGGCACTTTGGGATTTCAAGGTATTCCAATATTTATGAGTCTCTCTCTCTCTCTCTCTCTCTCTCTCAATGTATGTACTCTTTTATTTTTATTTTTTTTATTAATTTTGGATAAGTGAGTACACAAAAGAGATTGCATGTTGAACTTTCATTGCTTCACGCACAATGTCACATTCCACCTTTCATCTCTTCCTTTTATAGAACTGAATTGAACCGAATACGCTGGTCAAAAAGATGAAGGGAATACTCCAGCAATTATATTCTGTAATTTAATTTTTTTTCCATTAAAGTGAATATCATATTAAAAATCGAGGAGAGTATATATAATACACACATGGTCCCATTTGATGCCGGCGGGAATGATAAGTATAATGTGTTAATTACCATAACGAAATTTCATCAGCAAATTGTTAAATTCACAAGTAACTCGAATTTAAAAGGTTTAATCTATATATATAAGTTTAATCTTCGGCGTAAATCGTGCAAAAGGAAATTGAAACAAGAGCTTCAGGACATGGAAAGCCAATTAAAACATTCTTGCATCTCCAAGAAGGGTGCTAAAAACGTATTCATCCATTAGCTACTTTCGAAGGCATAACCATCCAAAAACGCACATTTAATTCTCTGAACTTTTTCTGGGTGCTGGAGGAAGGGTAATAATACTGTGAGTAATCTTTGCCAATTAGACTAGGAGGCTCATTTGAGTCATCACAGATATTAAATTTATCTAAAATCTAATGGCATGCATGTGCGTGAAAGATCACAGATTAAATTTTGTTTATAATTTTACATCGTTGCTACTTACTCCTTTAATTTTTTGGCCGATCCTTTAATTAAAGAATAGATTCTTTACCACATTTTTTTGGCAACTTGAGAGTTGAGACCTTGCAAGAGGCCTAAGAAGTAAGAACCCGTTAGTTTGCATATTTATGAATTCGTTAGAAGAGTGATTTTACGTAAATCGATATAGTTATGTGAAAAGTTTGTTGTCTCAACTTATATACAGTATGAAATCCAAATAAACACCCATAGTGTTGGGTAGATAGCCATGCGTTTGAGAGAAACCACGTAGCCGTGTCCCTTGATCTCTTTGTAACTTCACTGTGAGTAACTTTCTTTCTAAAAAAAAAGTTTTTTAATTAACACTTGAAGAAAGGCCCAGAGGTGAACTTCCATGTCATTGGGATGTGTAAGAAACGACAACATGGGATGCCGTTGGATACACTATTACTGTGATGTCCCCAATACAAAAATACAGGAAGAGTGACAGTTGAATTAAAAAAGGTCGTCGCTCGTCAATCAAGGAAGCCTCGGTTCCCAAAATGTTAAAAGTGAAAGTCATTGCACCGTTCACTTTTTGACTCTGGATTAGTAAATATTGCACCCGTTTAAAAATACAATAGATAAGTACTTTTATATAAATTGAGATAAATATGTGAAGGGGTTCATCTCATTTTATGAAAAAATACTATTGAACGTACTTTTAACTTTTATAATTCCTTCGTCAAACAAACTCATTGATCCAATTGGTGACTAATTAACTCACTTTTACATGTGGTGAATTTAAATTTTACTGTTAATGAGAAAATTACTGGTGTTTAAGATTGAAAAAATGTCTAATCCCGACAAACCAATAGATCTAACTAACCTGAACTTTCTCATAAAAATAAAAAAGATAAATAAAATGCGTGACATACGCTTTCTTCTATCCTCTTTTTGCCACCTAATCCACCCTCCCGCCTCCCCATAGGATTGTTTTGCAATTCTCTCTCATCGTCATTGGATCTCGAATCTTTAAGCCTTCTCTTCAATTCTTTCTTCCATATCACCCGTTAAGGAATAGGTGAGATAAGTAACTTATTTATAAAAAGATTTATGTATAAGTGAAATTGGAAATAAATCAAATTGTAAAAGTGATTTATGTTTGGGAAAACGGTAGAAAAAATGACTTATTTATAAAAGTTTAGGATTTCAACTTGTTGGCAGAAGTAACTTATTCCCATAAGTGACTTATTTTCATAAGCCTTCCCAAACACTACAAAAAGAGTTAACAGCAACTTTTTTACACTTTTGGCACTGTGCATCGCACTTCTAGGTGGGGAAACTTGTTGCCAAACACGCCGATAATCTTTACAATTTTTTAAACATTGTAATTTATTGTTAAATTTATTTTTTATTCATTTGATAAATTGATTTTATTTTATCGTATGAGCTTGAAATTTGCCTTCACAGTCTTATTTAATGCACGGTTAGACATTAAATGTGAATGCGTGTATTTTAGTGTGAAGATGTGAATATCGATACGTCATGTTTGTGAGAGATTAGTCTCTTTAACTCTATTTTCATTTTTTTATTGAATACAAGTATTTTTCCACTGAACGCAATCACATTTGGCACTTCAGAAACTAAATCTATCGGCTGTAACCAACTGTCTATCGGTCCTTCAACTCTCTCTAGTTAGGATGATCAGTGTGTTTGGCAACGCTTTCCCCACCCAGAAGTGCGGTGCGCGGTGCCAAAAGTGGAAAAAAGTTACTGTTCACTTTTTGCAATGTTTGGGAAGGCTTATGAAAATAATCACTTGTGGGAATAAGTTACTTCTGCTAACAAGCTGAAATTCCAAGTTTTTACAAATAAATCACTTTTTCTACCGCTTTTCCAAATACAAATCACTTTTACAATATGACTTATTTCAATCTCACTTCTCTATAAGTCATTCTGCAAATAAGTTACTTATCACACCGCATTCCCAAACGGACCGATGTCTTGCTACTGACTTGGAACATAAATCACCTAAAATTGTTTTGGGCTTAAAGGTTAGCCTCCAAAGCATTTTACCAAAAAAGAAAAGCCTCCAAAGGATGTTGTTTTGGGCTTAAAGGTTAGCCCATCAATTAAAACTGAGTAGGCCAGACACGCCCATGCCCCTTGTAAAAAATATTTGATGATTTCGTCCCACTGGTTCAAGTTGACTTAACTTTTCACTTGTAGTTGATTATTTAATCAATGCACAGTAAAAATTAAAAAAAAAACTCTCCGAATTCTCTATAAAAGGGTTATATAATTAATTTACGAATATTAAAAAAAATTTAGATTATTTATTTATTAAAAAAGCATTTAAGTTTTTCTAAAATACACGCTTTAATTATATGCATTGAAATTATCTCTTAGCAGAAGACCCCTTTACGATGTGCAATCAACAAAAATACTTTTAAAACTGTATAAATTTTGAAGATACGGTAAATTTAAATATTATATTGAGAAGCAAAATAAACCATATAACTATATCTTCTGTACTCCCCGTAGATATAACAGTAGCAATAAACACCTCAACTTTTCAAGAGACAGAGATCAATTTCTCTATATAAAAAGTTAGTATATTACCATCAATGTAAAGTCCTACTTGAAAATGTGATGTTAAATGAAAATAATCTAAACAAGAATAAGCAATGCTTATATTTATTGACAAGATTTACCTTGCTAAACAAGGATGATGATGATGATGGTTTAGTTTGTAACATCAATCGATAAGGGTTTTTTTTTTGTGATTGTTTTTTAAAAGAACATCATTTTCGTGATGATATACGTGAGACATATTTTTCAAGTTCTCTCTGGCAAACAAGAAAGGAAGCTGAATTGTGATATTTAGTGTGTTTGGATAGCCCGTTGAGAGAATGGACACAGATTCCGAGGTAAATATGTGAGAGAAGTTTTGTCTCAGTAAACGTATGAATGGCTTTTGGATGCCCATACGGGCTATCCAAACGTAGCATTCTCTTTTGGCTAAGTCATCCTCATAATTGTCCTTTTCTAGTTTTCTTCCTCTTCCTCTCCTTCGTGACTTGCTGCTGCGTTTAAAACACTGACACTTCCGTTATGCTTCTCTTTCAATCATTCCATTTCCGCAAAAAAAGATGGCTCAGATATTATACAAAAAAAAACTCACCGTAGAACTAATCATACACACACAAATTCCTAGCTTTCAATTTTGCCGTGCCATTTTGTGCCTTCTTCGAATATTCTTATAAATACGGGATTTGATTTAAGGAGAGGGCTAATACATCATCTGATCAATTAAAATTTGAATCTCTATTGAGATATGTGCGTATATTTAATATTTGATAATGCTTTAAAAATGATTATCTCCCTTGAAAAGATACTTCTATTTAGCCAAAGAAAAATACTTGTACTCTCAAATTACAGTATATCCTTATACATTAGTTGGTGTTATAATGTCTGTTTGGAAAAGTGGTAGAAAAGTGATTTTACCATTTACCATGTAAGTTTATGAAAGATATTATCTTATTTTATAAAAAAAATACTGTTTTTTTTTCCGAAGAAAAGAGCTATCATTAAAAACAAACAGTGACAAAAGTCCAACCTACAAAAACAAAAACCCCGAGAAAAACACTAACCTCCTAAAAAGAAAAGAGAAACT
The DNA here is from genome assembly GCA_025593235.1 of Vachellia pachyceras. Classification (NCBI taxonomy): domain Eukaryota; kingdom Viridiplantae; phylum Streptophyta; class Magnoliopsida; order Fabales; family Fabaceae; genus Vachellia; species Vachellia pachyceras. The sequence continues at coordinate 6,168 of JANTPZ010122554.1, read as the reverse complement.
GACAATCCTAATCCTAACAGAAAGCAACTACAAATAAGATTAAACATTATGGTCAACAAAAGCCTTTAAATCATTCTCCAAAAGTTGTTGTAAACACTTGGGAGGTCTCCAAACCCATTCAGCAGGACATGACCCCGTCATAGAAGCTTTAGCAACCCAGTCTGCTACTAAATTTGCTTCCCTGGAAATCCACACAAAATCGTGGTTTCGAATAAGGTTCCTCTTAAAAAGGATATTTTCCACAAATATATCACTAAACCATTCAGGAGCTGGACATTCCTTCTTAATACAGTTAATTAAAGATTGATTGTCCGATTCAAAGATTACATCATCTAGCTGGTTCTCAATGGCATGATGCCTCCAGCAGAGCCATACATTCCGTCATAAACGGAGACTCTGAGCAAATCAATTTATTAGCACCATCAAGAAAGCCTCCATTAGAGTCTCTGACAACAATTGCAATTGATGCATATCCCAGATCATGTTTAAAAGCACCATCCACATTAATCTTAATAAAATTACCTCTTGGAGGCCGCCACCTCTTGATGATTTTACTTCCCACATTAGATACAGAGGATTCTCCATCTCTCAGGTTTCCAACAGAAATCTCCCAAAATTCCTTAAGAGATTCAGCAGCCTGCTTAAAAACAAAAACAGGATCAGGATGTATATTTCGAAACAAAAAGTCACATCTTCTCTTCCAAATTTGCCACAGCATCATAGCTAAAAGAGCTTTATTCCACTCATCCAGACCAGCCTTACAGAATAACCAAAACAACAAAGATTTTATGTCCTGACACATATCATCATTACACCTAAAAACAAAGGAACTCCCAAACCATGCCAGCTTGACCCAGTCACAAAGAAAAAACAAGTGGCTAACAGATTCACATTTGCTTTTACAAATTAAACATAAATCAGTGACAGCACAATTCCTTTTCAATAAATTGGCCATTGAGGGCAATGCGTTTGAAATCAAACGCCACATAAAATTTTGAATTTTCTTAGGAACTCTAAGCTTCCATACTTCCTTCCACAAACTTCCCTGATTTGAGCAAGATGATTCAGCCCTTGTGTCCCCCCTGCTCCTCACTAATCTCCCAGCAATCCTGTATCCTTCCTTTACCGAGTAGCAACTCTTAGAACCCCCCGTCCACAACCACTTATCTTCCCTTTCAGAATAAGCCATGGGTACTTTCTTAATTGCCTCATTTTCAGATTGCTCTAAAAAAGGCTCTATAAAACTCAAATCCCACCCCTCACTACTTCTAACCTCAGAAACTCTCAAATTTGACAAAGAGGGGGCAGGACAAGGAGAGATTAATTTAAAACCATTTAATTCTTTGACCCAAGGATCACCCCAAACCCTCGTCCTTCTTCCATTACCAATACTTACTAACACATTTTTTTCCAGTACCCTCCGTCCTTCCAAAATACTACTCCACATCCAAGAGGCTCTTCCACCCTTCTTTGCTTCTAGAAAACTACACTTTGGGAAGTACCTACTCTTCAAAATCTTGACCCATAACTGATCAGGTTCACAGAGGATTCTCCAACCTAACTTGGCTAACAAAGCCAAGTTAAAAGCCTCAAAATCCTTAAAACCCAAACCACCTTCTAACTTATCCTTTTTTAGATTTACCTTTGAGACCCAATGAATCCTCCTTTTCTCATCATCTTCCTTCCACCAAAATTTTGAAATAATTTGATCAAGTTTAACTAGAGCAGATTTCGGAAAAAGGAAACAAGACATAGGATACACCGGTATAGCATTCACAACAGATTTTATAAGTACCTCTCTCCCTGCCTCAAATAAGAAGCTTTTTTGCCAGCTTTGTACCCTCCTCTTAACTTTATCGATCACAAAATTAACCGCTTGAGCTTTAGATTTGCCCCAGGTAGTGGGAAGGCCCAAGTAATTCCCAGGGATGTCCACTGCAGCAATCTGAAACAAATAGCTTATTTCCTCCTTTAATAAATCTGGGACCAGCTTAGAGAAATAAATGCAAGATTTATTAAAATTAACCACCTGTCCTGATGCTTGGCAGTATAAATCTAGAAGATATTTCATGTTCCTGCAATTCTCAATTTCAGCCTGAAGAAAGAAGACCGAATCATCAGCAAACAAAGAATGAGTAATTGATGGGCAGTCCGAGGCCAACTTAATTCCTTTAATCCTCCCCAATCTCTCCTCCTTCTCCATTATTTTCGATAAAACATTACCGACCAAAATGAACAAGTAAGGGGAGAGGGGATCTCCCTGCCTTAAACCTCTTCTAGGAGTCACACTTGATACACGTTTACCAGAAAGCATTATAGAAAAACTAACCGAAGTCAAACACCAGTAAATACGTTTTACCTATTCGGAAAGACGCAATTTAACCATACGGTGTATTATTTTATATGAACGTGGAGTCAACTTACGCCGACGGTTTAGTGGGCCATTGTTTGAATGCTTCCCAAGCTATCATATACTATCTAATAAAATAAGGTTCGGCTCATGATTCAATACTTAAACTGCATAGATCGAATCGCATTTAATTTTATGGGCACATGGCAGATTTCCAGATAAGCTCGAATTCACAAGCTCACTCAATAGTATTACTATTGATATCACATAAGCGTGAAATAATACCAACTGGTCATGTTCCGGCGACTGTAATACGTAAACATATGCAGGCCATGTATGTAACCAATGAGGGTTTTTTCATTTTAAATCGATAACCTATCTCAGCAGTATTTTATTATGGCCCCTGGCACTGGCAGAGACGACCCCATGACATTTGCCTTCATTACAAAGGCACGTAGTTTTCGACCAAAAGAAAAGGCAGAATCATTAATGGCGTGAATTATTTATTTAGCAGATACGCACATAGACAGCTATAGAGTCAGAGAGTTTTTGAATTCTTTGAAATCTGATGTGCTCAGAGGCTGTCTCATTTAATTTGCTCGTGTGGTGGGGAATGTATGGTGATGGTGCTGTGAAGGGTGAAGAGAATAAAGCATATAAGCTCGTGGGAAAACGAACAGCATTATGTTGAATACAGCGCAGAGACAAGGAGAGTGTGTGGGGGAATATGTGGATTATCTGAATTGGTTCACTAATCTAATGTGTTGCTCATGAGAGTGGGATCTGGTTTGGGGTGGAAGGTAGTAATTCTGTTTGGTGGTGAGGCGTTCTCATTGTATTATAAAGATTAATGAAAATGGGAAAGATTTGAAAGGCAAGATTGGGTGGCTGAACCATAGGTTTCAGATGAGAATGGGATGGTTCACCGTTCAGGGGAGAAGCTGGAGCATGAAGCATGAACACAGCAATTACGTACCTTGGGATGAATGAATCCCCAACATGCCGTAGCAACAACGCTACCCCCTCCTTGAGATATGATCATATGAATGAGAAGAGAACCGGGGAGCGCCATTCGTTTACAAGGTACATACAGACATACATGAACATGGCAAGGAGCAGAGACTGCTTCATCTCACACCAGAGAGGGTCCCATGTTCCCCATTGCTAATCATATACCTGAACTTCACCTCATTTATTCTTCACGCTCCCCATCTCCATTCTTCTTCCTCCCTCCTTCTTAAAAAAAAAAAAATTTATATGATTTACTTCCTTCCCAGAAAGCGTGTTTGAAACCTCAATCTCCAATTATAAGCCAGCTCATAGATCTCTCCTCTCCCATTTCAAACTTCAACCCTCTCACACCTCTCTCTCTCTCTCTCACTCCTCATACGCCAATGCCTATACCAAATCCGACCTTCCTATTATTCCTTGTCGCTCTTTTGTTCTTCCCCTGTTTGTCTTCCTCCACCTCCCACAACAATGCTGCCATTCACACTTCCACTTTCACTCACCAGTTCAAAGAAGCTCCCCAGTTTTACAACTCCCCTGCCTGCAAATCCATCGCCGACGACTATGCCTGCTCCGATGACCTCGTCCATATTGCCATGACTCTCGACACCACCTACATTCGAGGCTCCATGGCCGCCATCCTCTCCGTCCTTCAACACTCTTCCTGCCCACAAAACGTCTTCTTCCACTTCGTCTGTTCCTCCAACCCCTCTCTTCTCCATTCCGCCATCTCCAATTCATTCCCTTATCTTCAATTCCAGCTATACAACTTCAATGACTCCACCGTCTCCGGCCTCATCTCCACCTCCATTCGCTCCGCCCTCGACTGCCCTCTCAACTACGCTCGCAGTTACCTCGCCAACCTTCTTCCTTTATGCGTCAGACGAGTGGTCTACCTGGACTCTGACCTGCTTCTCGTCGACGACATTGCGAAACTCGCCGCCACGCCGCTTGGAGAGAGTACAGTTCTGGCAGCCCCTGAATATTGCAACGCCAATTTCACCTCCTACTTTACGCCCACGTTTTGGTCTAATCCCTCGCTGTCGCTCACCTTTGCGGATAGAAAAGCTTGCTACTTCAATACAGGGGTGATGGTCATTGATCTGGAGCGGTGGCGAGCAGGGGAATACACGAGGAAGATCGAGGAATGGATGCAACTGCAGAAGAGGATGAGAATCTACGAACTGGGCTCGTTGCCTCCGTTCCTGCTCGTCTTCGCCGGAAAAATAGCACAGGTGGACCACCGATGGAACCAGCACGGTCTCGGCGGAGACAACCTCCGTGGGCTCTGCAGAGATCTGCATCCTGGTCCGGTGAGTCTCTTACATTGGAGTGGGAAAGGTAAGCCGTGGGCTCGATTGGACGCTAACAGGCCTTGCCCTTTAGATGCTCTCTGGGCACCTTACGATCTATTGCAGACTCCATTTGCTTTGGATTCCTGAAGCTTTCTTCTGCACTTTACGATGGAGAGGGTAAAAGAAACCAACAGTGCAACATATGGAGGAGGGAGAAAAATATGGTTGGTTTCTGTAGATTATGTAATTCACAAAACAGATATGAAGCGCTCATCATTAGCGTCATGATCAGCCACAAGTTACGATGAAGAAGATGGAGTGGATTTCATCAGTTCTCCAAGGAGGGATACAAGTGTAGATGATTGGATCGAATAACAATAATGTATAGCAAAAGAGTTACGTTTTTTACGGATGCGCGGGTTCAGAAAACTGTTATTATTCTTCATGTCAGAAATTGTAACAATGAAGAGTCTGTAAAGTTTTTGTATGAACAATTCAATTCCATATGGTCCTCTTCTTTTTGTTTGCTGAGTGAGTAATGATTCTGCGATTCGATCTTAATTTGGGTTTTTTCTTCGCCGGAATTATGTGCTTGATGCGGAGGCAGCTTTATTCCAGGGATGAAGTGAAGTCTAAGCAAGGCCATTGATTTAAAAGTGTTACCTCACAGGTGGGTTTTTTGTGGCAAGAGCCAGATGAAGCACAGCCACGTAAACATCCGCACGGGGTATTTGACATGGTTTCATAAGGTAAATTTTAGCAACATGCAAATTAATACGATATCATCCAAATTTCTCTCAACATTTTAGGCGTATAGTGAAAGTATTGCTTCCATTCCACTTTCTTTTTAGGTCAATCAAGTTGGGGTTCAATTTTATAATTCATTTATTCTTTATTATGTATTATAACCCCTTACTGTTTCTGAAATATTCTTTAGATTTGAAATTCGTATTTCCAAATTGTCCTTTTTTTTCTTGGACACCACTTTGTTTCCACATTATTGTCCTCTCTGTACTTGCCCAGGCCAGGATGATTGAAAGAAATTGAAAGTTGCGGGAAAATAATTATCGGAAATTCAGAATGTTGAATTATTCAGACCTTTTTGTTGTGGGCTGAGGGTGTCGGACATGAATTATTTAAGATGATCGTAAGGTAAGATAAAACCATCTCGAAATCTGTAAAAATCATCTTGAAATCTATAAAAAATATTTTGAACTCTGTAAAACCATCTGAAAATCCATAAAATCACCTCAAAAGCCATAACTCCTTTTTCCCAACGGATTTTCTAAACACACACTTACACATTCTTTTAACACTGATTTAGAAATCCTTCTTAATTGATCTTCTCAATATCTTCATCATTTTTCATGCCCCACTTCCTGTCTCTGCATTAGTAAAGCAAGGCAGGGACAAAGTAAGATTTCGTTCGGTTTCAATGCTATAAATTGATTGAAATGGTTAGTATTTATACATCTTTTCTTTAAAAAAACATATCATCTCCGTTTGGTAACGCGG
>JANTPZ010122553.1:0-12047 GCA_025593235.1 Vachellia pachyceras | reverse complement strand
GGATGTAGAAGTTTTTCAGAATGAATGTATGGATCAATCTTGTTGACTCACTGAACCACAGAGACGTGAAAAGGAAGCAAGAGAAAGTATTGGAGCAAATATGGCAGTGTATAGGTGAGAGGCATACAGAAAAGGACAAAGAAGAAAAACAGCTTGTGAGGGAAGAGGGGGTGGGGGTCCTATATACCTACCTAAGCTATTACAAAGCTCTTCATGTCCACGTGAACCCACGACCGATAGATGAGACGAGCATCTCTTTAGGAGGGAACCCCTTAGGCCCTTACGCACTGAATGATTGGGGTGTTTCTTCTCAGGAAAAAGTGAACAAAGAGAAACTTAACTATCCATGGAGTTAAATTCAAGGATTGTATAACTTAATTGGGGATGATTGTATTCCAAAAAGGTCTCCAAAACCCCTTTCACTACTACGCCCTGTCGGCAATATATAAATAATCATTTTAACCTTTGAAACTTTACGATAAATCTCCATTAACATTTTTTGATAAATTACAATGGCGTTCCTAAATCACTTTGAGTATGAAACCAATCCTCTTTTGGATTTACAGTATAAAGGTTTCTACCTCTTTCAACAAGCGCATTTTTCAAAATTCAAACGTGTGTTTTTATCATAGGGGTGAGATTGTTTACCATATCAATCAACAACTTATTGATAACCTCCATGAACTTTTTTTCAATGATAAATTCCATGAACTTTTATACATTTGTGCAGGTAACTCTCATACTATTAGTTTTGCTTATCTTACAGATGGCTTAAAATTTAAGGAGATTATATACAAATAACTCAAAGAATTAGAGGATCATATGCATACAAAAAATAAAGTTTAAGGGTATAAAATTGATTAGTTTAGAGTTATCTCCATAGATTTAAAAGTTTATGGGATTTATCGTTAAGTTTTAGAGACTACTGAGATCACCTGTGCATGATTCAAATTTCATGGAAGCTTTATATAATCAGCCCTGAGCGCAAGTAAGGGTCCATACTTGAATTGCATCTCTGGCGTTTTTTTTTAAGATTTTAATGTTTGAGCCCTTCCTGTCGCTCCTCATTGGATAGATAGGAATACTTCACATGTAACTTGTGCTTCGGTTTCCAACGGACATACATAAACAAGGTCATTGTCATTGTCACGTTACTTATTTAACACTTCTCTAATTCTTAATATAAAACTCATTTCGTAGTTTAGTTTTTTTTATTGAAGTGACGAGTGTTATAGGAAGCCAAAAGAGTAATTACAGTGAGTCATATTGAGATAAGCATGCGTGGTCGTGCGTACGTATATATGTGCGTGTCATTCAAGTGTCTCTATCCACGTCCGTAAATAGCAAGTTATTCGTCTTTTGAAACGCATGATTCATCAGAACTGCTACTGAAACTACTGAATATATAAATAATAATTTCTCGCTCCCAGCAGATTCGTTACCCAACAATTTAACAGTCTCCAAGATTGTGGACTTATTTTGGCTCTAAAGTGTACAGATAGATTATTTTTCTAACTCGCTGCAAATTGATTCTGTCAAATGCTATTCATGGTCGCTCCTCATTGGATAGATAGGAATACTTCACATGTAACTTGTGCTTCGGTTTCCAACGGACATACATAAACAAGGTCATTGTCATTGTCACGTTACTTATTTAACACTTCTCTAATTCTTAATATAAAACTCATTTCGTAGTTTAGTTTTTTTTATTGAAGTGACGAGTGTTATAGGAAGCCAAAAGAGTAATTACAGTGAGTCATATTGAGATAAGCATGCGTGGTCGTGCGTACGTATATATGTGCGTGTCATTCAAGTGTCTCTATCCACGTCCGTAAATAGCAAGTTATTCGTCTTTTGAAACGCATGATTCATCAGAACTGCTACTGAAACTACTGAATATATAAATAATAATTTCTCGCTCCCAGCAGATTCGTTACCCAACAATTTAACAGTCTCCAAGATTGTGGACTTATTTTGGCTCTAAAGTGTACAGATAGATTATTTTTCTAACTCGCTGCAAATTGATTCTGTCAAATGCTATTCATGGTCGCTCCTCATTGGATAGATAGGAATACTTCACATGTAACTTGTGCTTCGGTTTCCAACGGACATACATAAACAAGGTCATTGTCATTGTCACGTTACTTATTTAACACTTCTCTAATTCTTAATATAAAACTCATTTCGTAGTTTAGTTTTTTTTATTGAAGTGACGAGTGTTATAGGAAGCCAAAAGAGTAATTACAGTGAGTCATATTGAGATAAGCATGCGTGGTCGTGCGTACGTATATATGTGCGTGTCATTCAAGTGTCTCTATCCACGTCCGTAAATAGCAAGTTATTCGTCTTTTGAAACGCATGATTCATCAGAACTGCTACTGAAACTACTGAATATATAAATAATAATTTCTCGCTCCCAGCAGATTCGTTACCCAACAATTTAACAGTCTCCAAGATTGTGGACTTATTTTGGCTCTAAAGTGTACAGATAGATTATTTTTCTAACTCGCTGCAAATTGATTCTGTCAAATGCTATTCATGGTCGCTGACCAAACTTTGTAACGCTTACAGTTAAGATTCTGCAAGACGAAGCTTGCCTTTTGTTAAAACTGTATGTGAAAACCCTAGACCCAGTTCCCAAATTGAAACAATGTCCCTGACTCAACTGTATCTTGAAAGTCCAGAACAGATGATATTGGGAGATGTTTTAAAGAAGATAAAACAAAAACAGGATGCCTTGCTGTCAAGTATTTTTTAAGCAAAACTAATTAAACTCGGGCGATGTGCACGCAATAAAAAAAAAGAGAGAAGAAAAGAAATTAAACTAAAACCTAACAAGTCCTTAAATTTGGCCCTTAATTTAAGGCTGAAAAAACTTACCCTAAATTCATTAGTTTACTTAATTAGGAAACTTTTTCTTTTTGGATGCACATATATATTCCATTACATCAATTAGAGGTAGTAGACGCGACTATAAATGTCATTTGGATGTGCAAGGAACGTATCATATCTATGTTAATCATGTGTGTGTGTGTGTGTGTGTGTTACTGAGAGAAAAGGTACAGTTCCACAAATTAAATATTATATAAAAGAAGACAGTGTCCCTCACGGCTGGTCGATGATTTAAATAGTTTTCCTCAATGTCCTATGCCCAGGATTGCTTTTACTTTTTATTAAATCCGGCGTGGAGGTATTTGTTTTCTTTTTAATTTGGGTGGAATAGATTATGTCTGATTGAGATTTAGGGCAGATTTAGAAAACAAAACCATCTAATCTTTTATGTTGAATTTTGGCAGGGTTGGTATAAGGTAACTAGCCCTGATATGCATGTCTTACTTAATGCTGTGTTATATTTTTATATCATAAAAATTTATCTAATTTATTTCAAAATTAAAGCATTAAGTTGTATGTGTAAAATTTTTATCCTTCGATCTTTATAATGTACAAATAGATTGATTCGAAAAAATTTGGATTCTGTATGTTAAAGATTAATGACTCTTGCATCTGAGAGTCTCACAAGTGTAGTGTTATTTCTAAATTCAAAGGACTCTTCTACAATAATCTAATCTTTTATGATTCGGTTCAACTTTTAGATTTGTCTCATAGCATCTTTAATTTCATTAAGAGATTGGTGTATGAGGTGTGGTGTGAGTATACCACATATATGTCTCGTTCATGAAATTTTAGGAAAGGGGTCAGCCTCACCCACGATTCAAGGGCAGGACTCCTAACTCATCATCCACTGGGGCATGTCACTATGACCACTTGAGCAAGCCAAGCAAACCTTTTGGTCTGGATACACAAGTAAGTCAACCCAATTTCACTTAACTGTAGAGATGCCTCCCCAAGCGCTATACATATGTCAGCTCTCAAATAAGAGTGCATTGTTATGGGTCACATATATCAGTGAGTTGAAGTGTACTTCATAATTAAGTTTATTAAGGACTCTCCCACCAATCGGTTAGTATTTTGGAATTTGACTCCCCTTATACTTATTCTCATAATAGAAGGCCGCATGAGAGAAAAGTAGAGACTTTTGACCATGAGAGAAAGATAGAGACTTAATAATGTGTTTTAATTTAATTTAGTTTTAATTAATAATACGTGGTCATGTATGCATATGTTAAATCCCTTATTTGAATGAGCTCAGAGGTTCATCATCATTATCATTATATCGTAGGCCTTGATCTCATGCATGTATACATACATGTATATTATAATGCAAGATATATATGAATAACTTTAATTGAGTTGTGAGTGTAAGATCAAAAGGAGATCACTATCACTGACCAATATGTTATATTAATAAAGTAATTAGAACATTATTATCAATTTATATATGCAGAAAAGAAGAGAATCCACAGCACTGGAGCACTGTAAATAAATATATTGAGAAATAGACAGGAACATGCTTAAGGGCTAGTTTGGAAGCTATTTTCAAAATAGCTTTTACAGAATCCGAGGTAAAACCTAGGTTTTGGAGAATATATTTTGGAAAATAGCTTTTAAAGATTCTGAGGCAAAACCTAGGTTTTAAAAAATGATCTATGTTTGGGAAGTTATTAGCTTTTACGGATTTCGAGGCAAAAAAGTGGTTAGGAAATAAGAAAGAGAAAGGATGAAAAGTAGAAAAGAGGAAAGAAAAATAAGAAAAAGTAGGAAAGAGAAAAGAGAAAGTAAGAAAAAGCAGGAAAGAGGAAAGAGAAAGAAGGAAAAAAAGTATGAAATAAGAAAGGGAAAGAAGGAAAAAAGTATGAAAGAGAAAGGATGAAAAAGTAGGAAAGAGAAAACCTAGGTTTTGAAACTTAGGTTTCAAACCGTAACTAGAATAGCTTTTCAAAAAAAATTTTGTGCTTAGACAAAACCTAGATTTTAGGGTAAAACTTAAGTTTTGAAAATAAATCTAGGTTTTAGAGGAGGAGGCAAACAAGCACTAAGCCAGTTCCACGAATAATCTAATAATAAATGAAATGATGAGGAGTTTTGATTAGGAATTAATCATTTGCACCAAACAATTATTTGACGCCGCCATTTCATCATTACGTACCCATTTCTCTGCAAGTTCTTATTTATTTCATTTAATTATAAATCAGTTGGCATAAAGACGCTATCCTACATATATAAAATAATAATACTTCCTACGTTATATAAAATTTTCATCAACCTTAGAGTCTTAAGCTTGCTTTTCACCGAGCTTTAAAAACATAGAAGCTCGGCCGGTCGTGGGAAAAAAAGGATCAAATGAGGTTTGTTGAGATTAATTTCTTCGCTAGTGTTTTAATAAAATCTTTGACTGATGACAAAACTTCGAAGAACTTCATGAGTATTTGATATAATATACACTAAAACATGTCTCTGGTTTTGAAACAGATCCATGCGAAGCACTTTCTCTGGTGATCCTGAACGTAGGAGATAGATTAATTTACATAAATTAAAAAATTGGTTAAGTGAGTTATCTACTTCAAATGTATATTATTTTCTCTAAAGTATTTATTTTATTCATTATCTCCATCAATAAAAACCTCTTTTAATTTAGTGTATGTAATTAATAATGGTAATTTGAAAAAAAATCATAAATTTTATAAATAAATTGAATCGATGCCTTACATTTATAATCAAAACAATTCCCTTCTCAACTAACTCTTACGTTTAAAATCAAATGGAGGGTAATATTTTTCTTAATGGACATATAGCTAGGATAGCACACACCTAATGGATAGGGTTGAGACTTGAAAGAATATAGGGCTTGTTTGAGAAATTTGTTCCCCAAACGGTGCACGCAAGTCAAGACAAAACCATTTTAAAATTTGTAAAAACTGTTTCGAAATCTATAAAAATCATTTTTAAATTCGTAAAATCATATAGAAATTTGTAAATTTCTTTCACCCAATGGAGTTCCCAAACACACATATATGATAAGCATTGCATAATAATGCCATGAGATGTACTGAAGTTTGTAGAAACAGCCCCGTTCATATAAAAGGGCAGTGTCCCATAGCTTTTAAAATATTCACATTCTTGTTTGTGACATTATTACAATTATATATATAGATTTCCAATGATGATGAACGTCATGGTTGCCACTACTCGATTCTAAACAAACCTATGATTATGGGTCAAACAGATTCTACCTTCTTCTTTTTAATTTCTCTTTAATATATAATTTTTCTAACTAGCTTTCTCCTATTTATGAATCATAAAGATGCTTTATTTCCTCACTATTGAACTTCCTTTTTCAATCATATATTATTGCCTTTAAAACTTTCAGCAGTCATTTAAAGGCTGTGCATTCTTATTCAGAGATATTAAATTGTAAACCGACGATGAATAATGAAGAATGTTATTATGAGATATGCTCGACTTTTTTCCCAATACGCATCATATGTATATATTCTCACAACTCTTTTTCCAATAATTTTTTTAAGCACGTGTATTTTTTTATTTGAGGCAATCATATTCAATACATCATCGGACACGACATGTGGATATTTTTTCAGTGGAAATTTAAATCTTAATTCATTAAATTGGGAAAGACTAACTTCTTTTACTAGAATCAGCTCCCATCGATTAAAGGGGTAGGCATAATGCTTGTTAAAGTGGGGATTGAACCCGGGCCTAGTATCCCCAGAAGTCACATGCTGTATCATTAACCCAACAATCTTTGGCAAATTCCTAAATATCCAAGTGGTGAGAACGGGGGACGAGGAATTTTACACTTTAAAATTACTTTTACTGATTACTGGCCAATAATTTGAGTAAATATATGTTTGACTATAAAATGTTTTTTTATTACTTTTATTTCATATTTAAGGTATAAGCAAGTCAAATAAATATAGAAGTTGCATTTTAAAAGACCACCGATGTACTCACAGCTTAAAGACAGAAATATTTAATTCACACACACACACGGGTCCCTAAACAGTATAAACAATGTTGATAAAGGGTTTAGAAAAGTAATTTGAATTGATAAATCATTGAGATTTTTAATAAATAAATATATATTACAAGAACTGAACTTTGGTGGTGTGATTGAATCACCGGTGATTAAACTTGACAACCCAAGACAAAAAATTGACAAACTATGCTAAATCCTTAGGCAAAAAGTCGATGAAAATAAATTTGTAATAAAAAAGAGTAATTAATCTTGGTTAACTCGCCATGATAAAAGCACCATTACTAAGTTGTTGAAGGGCTTATTTGAATAACCCATTGGGAGAACGGATACAGATTCCGAAGTAAATATATGAGATGAATTTTATCTCGGTAAACGCAAGAATGGATTTTGGTTGTTCAAGCGGGCTAACCAAACAAGCCTGAAATCTTATGTTGGCCAGCATTTGTAATAACCATAATGCTTGTAAGAGTTTGCTTCAGCTTCCATGAAGTTTGAGGCCATAATATCAAACAAAAAAGGGAGCTTTTATTGTTTCAGTTTCATGGGTGGATCACCCTTAAGGGTTCATAAGGTGATCCTGCACAAAAGGCCCATTACTTCTCAAGATTCCAGGATTGATCCATTTAAAACTTGGTTTCCATTTGCTTTATTTGGGCCATTGAAAACTAGGTGTATTTGAAAGTCATGAGATGATCAGTTTTTCAGCTATTGGAGAAAATTCTATTTAAGACACAAACAGATACTTCTCTCATAAAAATTCAAGCATTGATTTGTTTTACAACTGAGATACTACTATCCATTTTCACTAAATCCACCCCATTGGCACGGGATGGTCAAATTTGAATGGTAATTAAAAGTTTAAAACATCACAAATCCGTTGTCATGAAATTCATCTGAGGATTAAACCCCATTTATTAATAAAGTTCAAATTCCTATTAAAAAAGATATTTACATTTAGTATTTGGCAGTATGTTCTTATAAATTTCAATCTTGAAATATTTTTCTTAAAAAATGAAATGCCATCTCTTCCACAGACATCTTGAAACTCATATTGAGCTCGTTTAGAAATGCGATAGGGAAGTATTTTTATTCAAGTCGAAATAAATATGTGGAGAAGATTATTTCATTTTACAGAAAAATACTGTTGAACGTGATTTTCACCTTACTTAACTATTTGCCAAACAAACCCATTAATTGCACCGTCCAATGCCATCATGCTCATAACATTCCCAATGTCCCAAGACATTGGTGATTCAAACTCCTCTCTCTCTCTCACTATATATATATATGGATTGGATTGCACAAAAATGTTTGCCTCTTTCCTTCTTTCAAATACCAATGTAACGACAATGGATTTGGCCAATCAACCGCACAGATAAGCACCAAACAAGATGGCTAATAAATTAGTAATGTTATGGAAAAGGATGAAACCCAAGGTTTGTAGATATAATATATATATATATATATCTGTATATATAGAGCACGTTCCCTCCCCCGTGGATCAACAAAATTGCGTTCATGAGTTTTCCTAGTTGCACATAAATAATCCAATCCTGCTCCCTAAGCTACAAACATTTGCGTTTCTCTCTGTTTTGATTCATCCATTCATGATTGTATGGCAGACAATCTGTCTAAAAACTGCAAGAAATTTTCATCTGTGTCCAACATGCTAATTCTCACGTATTTGGGGCTAACCCCAAAATGCCTCCCACTTCGTGTTAAGATCTTGTGCCCCCGAAGAAAATTCTCACAGTCATCTATTTCCCCCTCACACTTCAACCACACGAAAGCTGCAAAAACATAATCTTACATGTTAAAACCACATAATCCCGTAGAGACCGAAAGCTACGATTTAAAACTATAAAAATTAAAATCAAAATTCGATAAACTGTAAGGATAAAGGACCAACAAGCACATCTAGGATTGAAGTTCACACAAGTTTGTGGATTTGGTCATTTACCAGGTTGAGGTTCAAGGACCTGAGTGAAGAAGGTGCAGAACGCAGGAGAAAAGCTTGGCAAACTGAACATTCCACTGCGTGCAACTGCTGCTCTGAGCTGCTTCCATCTCTGAGACATGAGGTTGTAGCTGAACTTGAAGAATGACTCTCCTCCTTGGGAGATTCTTTCTTGCTCGCAGCTATCGGAAGCCGCCCTTAAAACCTTGGCAGCTCTCAGCTGCGAGTCCTTTGACACACCTATTGTGTTCAGCTCTATGAATTTAGTCATTTTCTTCGCTACATCTTGGTCTTTCACAATAGCCCACCTATATAACAGCATCAAGTGAAAGTTTTCAATGGACAATGCTCAAGGTTGCGTATATTTTAGTCCCAGACAGATAAGTGAACCTTCATTCTGATCCTTAACATATATCACAATTCAGCCCCTCAATTATTAACATTCTTGCAATGCTGCTTTTCCATTTTATCTTCCTCCAAAATTTAACTATACATATCCGGGATCTCTCCAGTGCAGAGTCACACCGGTCTAATGAGCGAATTGTTAGGCCTGGCTCTAGCATTAAATTTGGATGAGGAGAAAAGAATAAAAAGACAGCATTGCAAGTATTGATATTTGAGAGACTAATTCTAAGCAACTGTCGGTTGGGGGGGCGGGGGTAACTTGAAAATTGAAATATCTATCTGTCAGGGACCAAAATGGAGTTTCTCTCTCTTGTTTATGGAATTTACCCTATGCGCATTCCTGCGTGGCCAGTGCTTTTAGAGACTGTGAAAAGAGTTAGCTCATGATCTGCAGGGGAAGATATAGGAGTATATTGTGGCCAATAATAGGCAAGATCATGAACCAATAATCCTTGGCTTCGGTTCACCACAGAGCGCCTTACATAACCATCAGGGTTGTTTGGGGAAGTAACAAGCTCAATGTAAGGTCCTTCTTTGTCAAAACTATCTGCATCGCCAGCCCATTTGTAGAGTCCTGATTTCTGGTAATCAGTCATTGATGGG
Source organism: Vachellia pachyceras (assembly GCA_025593235.1). Taxonomy (NCBI): domain Eukaryota; kingdom Viridiplantae; phylum Streptophyta; class Magnoliopsida; order Fabales; family Fabaceae; genus Vachellia; species Vachellia pachyceras. The sequence goes on along the minus strand of JANTPZ010122553.1, from coordinate 2,187 downwards.
TATGACTGCAAGTAAATTCTTCATCAATTCAGTCCTAAACGACCATTAATATCAGTTAAAATGCCTATAGCCTGCAATAAAAGCCTATGTGGCCATTTGTAGGTCAAACTTTAACAAGCAGACAATGACACAAAATGCAGCTCTTTGATGAACCATGTATAATATTATGTCATAGATCAAATTTTTGACTACTGACAGGTGACTAATTTCATTCCAATCTTGAACAGTATGAAGAATATGAAGTGTTGTGAGTTGCAACCCGTCATACCTAAAAATTTAGGGCCGCTCAAAAATCATTTGCTTTAAATTCTCACAAGGTGTGTGTATATACATTGCTGCTTTGTTGTCAATAATAATATCGGTAGTAGTTGTAGTGTTTTATTCCTTTTTACTTTTCTTAAAGAGTGAAACAAAAGACTCCACTTTTTGATTTCAGGTACGCAAAATTTTCCCAACAAGTGTTTGGGGGGGAATAATTTCTTTGTCAGCTAAGAACATGCAAATGGTCATCATAAGCATCCATGTGATCAGGAACAGGTATGCAAGTGTGCATATGTGGCAGATAGACCCAGGCATTAATGGAGACAAACAACCAGAAAGTCGAGGATGCACAAGGAGGCAGAAAAATTTATCAATGGATGCAGCAGATACACAAGGTATGGCAGGAGTCAGGAAAAAGTCGCATTCCCCATTTAATGTGTGCCTCTTTCACAACATGCCTATCTTTTCTCTTTCCTTTTTCATTAAAAAAAATGTCCGAGTCTCGGAGAATGGGGAAGAATGAATTTAAAGCTACGCATTATGCAATCCCCTGCCAACTATGCTAAATAATTACTTTACCATGTTCCACAAGATATATATACTCATAGTTAATCGCCACCATCACTTTGCTTATATTCTCTAGGTTATAAACCATCGCATTAAGCTAATGAAGAATACCGTACATGTGCATCCCACAAAAGTTAAATCTAGTGACTGGTTAATAGGTCACATGGCATCAATCTTAGTTTATATGAAACTAAAGTCAACTTTTGAGGTCTGCTCACCGAGTAATATGGTGCGGCGGATACAACGCTGATTGGTTCAGCTGCGTCAGGCGGAGACAGAGCATATAGAGCAGCCAGAAAGAGCTGGGACGAACCTGTCCCAACCACAATATGGCGACCTTCTGTGACCGCATTGCCAACCACATTGTGCAGCCTCACCACCTCTTTCGCTAATTCAGGTTCTAGGAACCAACAAATGTTGGAGGCATCGGAAAAATAGCTCATGGATTGCCATCCTGGGATTGTAATTGTGGTCTTGTCACCCATTTGTCTCCAAAATGTCTCATAAACTGTCGGATCTCCGCTGCATAGATCACCTCCCCAAGTTAACATCTTGAAGTCAATGCTCGTAAGCAGATAATTGGACAATCGAGAACATGAAACAATATTATAAAATCGAATTGAATGACTGGCATGGATTTTTATGATTCTACCCGGTTTTGAATTTTATCGAGCGTGTAATATGCAGTATGCAGTGACTGTACCATGCATCGTCCCATTAAAATTACAATGACGCAGGCACAGTATTATGAGCTGAAACGAGGTGGTCCTATGCTCAGTACAATCTTTGCCAGAAAAGGTCATGGTCTCCAGTAGAAAAATTTGAAATAATCAGAGTAGATTGCAGCAAGCATGAAAGAATTGTGGGGCAGGGAAAAGTCTTGTTAAAGGACACAGCATGGGCAAGGTCATGGGAGAATAAAGAGAGAGGAGGAACCAAAAACGAAAAAAAGAAAAGAAAAGCAAAGCAGATCTCTCTGTGTATCATGGAAAGAAATGATTAGATAGAGGCATGATATCAACGGCTGAGGGATGCAGATGGAAAGAAGAATGAATATGTTTGGACCCACAAAGTGGCAAATCCAGAAGATCCATATGAGAAAAAAGTAGAGAGAAGGGAATGCACAAAAGGACACATAGAAAGCTACAATTGAGTGTAAATCACAATCGGGACGCAGACTACAACCCCAAGGGCGCACTTGAGTAGCTCGTCTTTTAGGTCATAACAATGGTCGAAAAAGGGTGTGTTCATGCACATGGCCCCCACCAAACTCCTCTATAATCACTTCTTCACCAACACGACCATTGTTCAAAATACTAATTAAAAAGTGATTCTACGAATAAGTGGTTGTTTATTATA
>JANTPZ010122551.1:0-12723 GCA_025593235.1 Vachellia pachyceras | reverse complement strand
ATCAAATCCTTACCGTTGACATGACTGTTAAATTAACTGTATATAAGCTGCATCAGATTATTTTAAATTAACTCATCATAGGCCATACGTAATTTTTTTATATTTTATTAAATTATCCTAAATTAAATTAACTCGTTCCTTCAGCTTTTTTTCTTTTAATCATCTTCGTCCTTTTAATTTTTCAAATGAAGAAGATGATCAAAAGCTAAAGGCAACCAAACAAGAGAACGCGGAAGAGACAGGTGGAGCGGGACGACATGTCTTATGCGTTCCATCTCATGTTGGAAAACCAAGATCTGGCAACAATTTAGAGTTTGTTTGAAAGCTATTTTAAAAATAGCTTTTACAGATTCTGAGGTAAAATCTAGGTTTTGGAGAATAGATTTTGGAAAATAGTTTTTATAGATTCCGAGGCAAAATTTAGGTTTTGAAAAGTGATTTATATTTGGGAAGTTATTATCTTTTACGGATTCCGACGCAAATACGTGGGTATAAAAGAGGAAAGAGAAAGAATGAAAAGTATGAAAGAGGAAATAGAAAGAAGGGAAAAAGTAGGAAATATGAAAGAGAAAAAAGTAGGAAAAAGAAGAAAAGGTAAGAAAGAGAAAACCTAGGTTTCAAACCGAGGTTATATAACCAAAATAGCTTTTCAGAAAAATTTTTATACTTGGATAAAACCTAAATTTTGGGTTAAAACCTATGTTTTAATACCAAACCTAGATTTCATGAAGTGATGATAAACAAACCCTAAATTGTTACACTCATGAGATTGAATTTAGGAGAAAAGGTTAATCCTTATACGTTGGTGGACTATTCAAATTCGTGTTGGTAAAAATGCCCACTTATATACATAAATATAATTGTCTTTAATAATAATATAAAAATGAATGCATCATAGCACTCATTTCTTCTTAATTACATTATTTTTATTTTTATGAAAAACTGAACTGAAGTCTTGTTGGGGTATAATTATTTCATTGCGACCTAAATAAGAAAAGCTTGCGGCACCGGATAAATATTTAATAAAATCCTTAAGAAAACGCATTATCTATTGAATCATGTACAACATACCTCATTTCAATTTCCATGCGAAAAATAAACTCAGGGATTACGATTTAGTTAAATGATAATAAACTTGTTGGTTTATGACTTTTGATGGAGAGTGGTTTAAAAGAAAATAAATCTCATAAATAATATATATTTTATGATGTGATAAAATGGGGGAAAATAAAATACTAAAGTAGTTAGAATATCTCACGCCACGACTTTTAATTTTATATCTATATCGTGACCTGCAGGGTCCCAGGTTACGACTTGTAACTCAGAATGCATTTTGGGTAGGCGGCTCCGTTTGGATAGCCCGTTGAAAAAACGGACACAGATTCTGAATAGTTTATGTGAGAGGAAAAGTGTTTCGGTAAGTGCACCCGTTGTGCCAACGGGCTTACCAAACAGAGCTTACACAATCTCTCTCAAACACACAACAATTGTTGGATAATACATTTTAGGCTGGGAATGCATTTTAACACTTCTAAAATGATTCCTAAACACACCAATACTACATTTAAGTAAAAAAAATGATAATACTACCTTCTACCGCTAGTATAATAAATAGATAAGATATTTAATTTTATTTTAAAGATAATGTGTCAATCCATTTTAAGTCCTAAAATTATAATCGCCACACTACCCATACCAAATATTTATTTTGACTCAACCCATTATGAAAAGACAACCCCTTCTACCCGACTTCAATAACTAAAGGCCCGTTCAAGGTGGTTCTAAGTTTTCGGATCTAATAATTTATTCTTGATAGAAAAGAGGGCTTCAATAACTAAGGGTCCGATCGGGGTGGTTCTAAGTTTTTATTTTTAGTTTTAAAATGCAATTTTGAAAACAAAACGTGTTCGATTAAAAATGGGGTTGGGTTGATTTTTAACACTATTTTAAAATAGATTTTATCCAGATTTCAAAATCACAAAAACAGGTTTTGAGATTTTGATTTTGTTTTAAAGTAATATCATGCTTCCCTCTCTCCTACTCTTCAACCACCGCCAATAAGCTCTCCACGGTTAAGCAATCTCCTCTGCCAGTAAGCTCTCCACCGCCTTCATCCCCACTTCCGGCCACTCCACCGTTGGCATCCCCACCTCCAGCTTCTCATCCGCCTGCCACCCCTCCTACTGTGGCCACTCTCCATCGGCCACCCCTCCTCCCGCTTCTCCCCCCACCTGCTACCCCCTCCTCCGCCCACACCACCGCCAGCTGTCCCACACCCCGCCATGACCCCAGCGCCTGTTTCATCTCCTCTGCGCGTCCTCTCCTGCTCTGTCCCCTGCGAAACTAAAGAAAAGCAAGGCTCCGGCTCCTGCATTGGCACCAGCCTTCCAGCATCTTCGCCATCGGAGGCAACCGGTCCTAGCATCTCCACCATCTCTCCCAGTGGCAATGACGATGCGGTAAGTCCCTAAACTCTTCCACCTACTGTTTCTGCATAACGATACTGTTTTGCAAAGAGAGCGACATCGTTTGGTCAAATCTAGCTTCGTAATTTTCCATGAAATAAATGTATCGTTAGTCTGGCGTTAGATTAAAATAAGAGGCAGGAACGTGCGGAAGCACTGGAGAGAGCGTCTTTAGTTTCTCTTCAGGCTAAAATTTTATAAGCAAAAATTTATCTGATCAATTTTTTTTCTAACTTTTATTATGGTGTGAGTAGGTAAACTCATTAACTAATGTTAATTTTTATATTTTTCATTTTAATATTTTTATTTTTTAGAATTATTTTATTTCATTTTAAATTATTTAATTTTTATTAATTTTTATCATTTGATGGTAGAATAATTGACTTAATCTACCTTTTTCATTTCTAATTCACAACACTTTTTTAAAATTGAAAACAAAAAACCTAAAACCAAAAATTAGTTCAGTTTTTGAAAATTTTAAAACTTAAAATTCAAAACCACCCGGAAGCTTAAGGTAACAGCACTGCATTTGGTAAATTAAATGGGCCTGACTTGTAAAATGGGCTGCTAGAAAGAGCAATATCAGCACTGCATTTGATAAAGCCCAAACCCATGCTAAGACGACACTACGTAATGATAGTTCATCCATCTGCCCTCAGATATTATATCTTTTATTTATTTTCTCTTGAAAGTCATTTTTTGTTTTCCCCTAGAGAAGGAGATGAAGAATGCAATTACCAAAAAATCCCACAAATCTCCATTAAAAACGTGAATGAGAACCGAAACTGCGTCGTTTTGAAGCTCGGGGACAGAACCTGACTCAATCAGGACACAGAAACGCGGGAGAGTGAAGCCCAGGTTTTGGAAAAAAAAATTTGGAATTGAGTCAGAGTCTGTGTGCTGATTCAAGAAAAATCGCATGCATTCAAGAATTGATTGTTTGAAGTTGCTAGCCATTACATGACAACAACATACAAGAAAATTAAAGACATTTTCCATTCTTACATTACAACCTTCGAGCCGCCGCCGTTGTTCGCCGCATATCATGCCATTTGTTTCTGCAACAACCTTAATCACGCTTTTCCTTTCAGATTCAGCCCAACAACAACCGTACACATCACCTATCCATCTCTGCATCAACAATATATCATATTTACATAACTGGCAATTTAACACCATCATCGTCTCTGAACTATCCCATAAATCCACACATCTATTTCCTAAAACACTATTCCACAAATTTCTTGCCATATTTTTGCGTACGTTAAAATCCATTACCCATTTCACGTGGCTCCACAAGAACGTACAGTGGCTTTCCATTAAGCCTGCAATGTCCCTGAATCATACACGCATTTCCTTAAACTTCACTCCCACAAAATTCTACGAAAAGAATAAAGATGCCACACAAGACTGCTTCCAATATCTCTCTTCAATAAAATTACAACACGGAAGATGACAGACTCAATCGCAGCACTGTCTGGGAAAAGAAGAAACTACAGCTTGAGATATATATATAAACTCATTATCATATCAAATTGGAAGGATGGTTCTTTCCCATGTCAGGTCATTTTCACTGTCAATAAAATAATAGACTATGCCACTAACAAGATGTAAAATTGAGCCTCACTAGTAAGACAAACACAACTTGCGAAAGCAGTTTTGGCATTTACCTTAACCTCAGGAACACCAACCACACAAGCACATTCAACTACCTCAGCACCAACACGTTCTACAAAAAAAACAGGTTGAAAAACCATGAAGTATTCTAGAAACTACAAAGGACAGTGATGAGTGGATTGAAGACGCCAAAGAAGACAATATCTACACACACCAAACCGCAAAGCAAACGTAATCACCTAATAGTCTCATTGCGGCTGATAGAGTTCCACCAGTAGCCACCAAATCATCAATCACCAAGGCCCGTTCCCCAGGCTGTACAGCCCCAACATGCATCTCCAAACAATCGGATCCATATTCAAGAACATATTCCTCTGATATGACATCACCTGTATTTGAAGTATCGTCATAGTTTAGGCAAAAATCTGAAGACCCACTGGAAGCATAAGGACGACTAGTTTACATGTACAGAGCTAAGAGCATATATAACTCAGTACTTTTCAAAGTATCAAGTCCAATGGCCTTTTGACACCAGTAATTAATAGAGGCAAGGCCTTTCTACTCAGGCAAGACCATTCTAACCCCAAATAGGGGAAAATACCAGTAAATAATATTTTGACCACAGTTTTTGTATTTCAACTTAAACTAATGTAAGTTGAAGTAACAGAACACATGGTGTCTAGGTTTGTTTCCAAAATTAAATAGGTGTACCTGGCAGCTTTCTTGGTTTACGCAAGGGAATAAACTTTGCACCGATGCCTAGTGCAATTGCCGGGCCAAACATAAATCCTCGAGCTTCCACTCCTACACACAATCCAAGTTGCAATACCATGAGAACACATAAACCAAACGCAGCCAGTATATGGTAGCACAAAAGAGGTTGTATTGAATAACAGTGATGGCACACTCTTGCGGTTAATCACAAACAAATCCTCAAGAAACCCAAATTCAATGCTTAGCTTAAGTGCTCCATTGGAACCAAAAGAAAAACTTGATGTTCAGAATAGTATACTCATGTTTAAGTTCATTCTGCATTCGAGACTGAGAAGACCTATATGTACATTATATGCCACGACCATGAAATTATATTCAAGGTCAAAATATTCTCCCAAATAAGTTTTCTGAAAAGGATGACAGAAAAGTTATTTGCTTGAACCAAAATATTCTCAGCCTTGCCTAGAAAAGGGACACGAAGGCCAAAGCAATTAAAACGATGGCCAGGATATTTTTCAAGTAGGAGGATATAATATTAAAAGGGAAGAGGATCCCTGATTTACTGTATAAAGAAATATGAAGAATGAACTCGGATGAAAATTATCATTACATGAACAACCAGGCGAACCTTCTATAAACAAGAGTTGAAGATAGATATGAGAAACTTAGAGCATACATAAAATAATTTTGGTTCAAAGAAGGCAAAAAGATCCAGTGAGGGGACAAAAAAAGAGAGAAGGCAAATTATTGAAGACAATGAACAACCTTGGCTCCTGCAGCGGCGAAATATCAAATATGATATGAGATTTGTTTGCTAACCTTTGAAACCTTACAAAACATGAGTTTTTTCTTTGTCAAAAGGGTATGAGTTTTTTCTTTGTCAAAAGAGTATGAATATAATAGAGGAGGAGCTCAATATAGAGTACGATACCGGCAACTGCTGAAATATCCATGTCTCTGTAACGATCGACAAAAATATCAACGGCGTCTTTGAAGACTTTGTGATTCAACAACAATGTCGTTATGTCTTGGAACATGATCCCTGCAAATTCCATTTTTAAAAAACCAAAACGAAGCTCATATATAATACCTCCAGATCTGTTCGATAAAAGTTCAAAAAGAAACTGCAAAAAGAACATAAAAAAAAGAACAGGGCCAAGTGATAGGGGCATTAAAAAATGGTAACAGAGGTAGCAGAGACTGAGCAAAACATCATTTTAAAAATACAAAAAAAAAAACCTTGTTTTGGGAAGTGAGGCACCACTCTAATGGCTTCAGAGATGGCTCGCAACCTCGGGTCTCCCTTCAGACCATTCTCTTCTGCAAACATTTTTTGCTCGCAGCTATGCTTTGCTTCTGTAATCCCACTCCCTTTGTTTCAGGAGGAAGCTGGAAAAGCTTGGGACTTTCTTTCGGTTTTTCCCTCCCAGTATGAGGTCACAGTTTGCTATGCGAGTAACTACGACGGGTTTGGTTTGGTATGGTTTAAAAATATATGGGCTATTTGTCTGTGAGTCTATGTAAGTATTTATGTTGAACGAAGCAGAGCACTGTGTGAAGATATGGTGGCTGGGATGACGCGATCTTCGTCCCCGTGTAACACACGACGACGACTGGAAATTTGGAATTGCATTTCAGAGGGAAGAAAAAAAATAATGATTGAAAAGGGAATGTTCTGTTTGAAAATCTTATGATTCTGATTAGGGTGCTGACCAGTTTGTCCCTTGCCTCCTAATCTCGGCTTACGTATATTATTATTATTTTGTGATGTATTAGTGGATAATGATGTTTATTTCTTTATTAAACAACTGTTATAATAATAAAAGCAACGTAACTACCTCTCCCTGAATCACAATTGTTTTAATAAAAACAGTAGTAGCATGGTTGATTGCGTTGATAAGAATATTTTTTACAATAAAAACTTTGAAACAGAGAGCTCATAATTGTTATTTTAGTAGCCAATACATTTTTTTATGGTAAAAAACTCCTTGTCTTTTATTATTTCAATCTATCGTATTGAATAATAATTGGTTTGTTTTTTATGTAAGGTGAAGTGTGATCATTAGATGTAAAAAATTAAGTCAGATGGATGAGTGCTTAATGGTTTATATACTTAATAAGGTTAAATCAATGGTTAGGAAAATCGGTGAAAATTATTTATTGATTTTTAAAACTTTAGCTTGTACTTACGTGAAGTTAATTAATTTGCTCAGATGTTGCTTAGTAAGTTTGAAAGTATCAAAGTAAACGGTATTTAAAGTAAACGGTATTTACAAAAACAGTGTTCTAAAGCAAATTATGGGTTTGTTTGGATAGTCCGTTGGGAGAACGGATACAGATTCCGAGGTAAATATGTGAGAGGAATTTTATTTCTGTAAAAGCAATAATGACTTTTGAGGAGGCAAACGGCCTCCCCAAACAAACCCTACACAAATGTCCTGTAATACCGATTTTTTTTTATAAAAGATGGCTGTAGTTTGTTTTTTTCTTAGGATATATATGTATATCCTTTATATAAAATGAATATATTTTATGATAAGCATTTAAAAATTGATTTAACGGACTGTGAATATAATGTGTGAATATATTTTGGAGGGGAGGGGAGTGTAGGTTATTACGGGTGTAACGAGAATGTGTTCGTCTAAGAACACGGTAGAGAAGTATTTTTACGTAAATTGAGTTAAATATGTTAAGAAGATTATTTCGTTTTACAAAAAATACTGTTGAACGTACGTTAAAAATGATCAGTAATTATGTTTGGTTGATAAAAATGAGAGAAAATAATGTTTCAATTTCTATCTTTTTCCTCACTCGTTCCCTTCTCTCTCTTACCCTTAAAATTGGAGTTTTTTTAGGGGAAAGAAAATTGTTGTTCGAGCATGACTAAATCAACCATACTAATTTTACAATATTCCGATACTACCCCTCTTGATTAAAAACCCTTTCTCTGTCTTGCTGAGGTTTGGGCATTCAGTGCCATGCTTTGACAAGTAACGAAACCATTCCGTGGACGGATTGTACTGTTGCTTTAGAGGTAGAGTAACAGATGTCTGAACCATGTATAGCCTCTGCAACCAGCCAAAGTCCAAGAGCGTTGGCCCGAACCATGCTTGTAGGAACCCTAATCTGGCTTTCAGCTTACATTGCAATTTTTGGGTACCCATAGGGACGAGTGGTATTGCTAACACTCAGTTTAGTTCGTATCTGATCATGGTTGATGCAATTTCATGCATTCTGAGCATTTGCTGTTGATGCGCCCGGATATTGATTTGGGTCTGTTTGAGAAGTCCGTTGGGAGAATGATTACAAATTCTAATGTGAACATATGAGAGGAATTTTGTCTTGGTAAGCACGGGAATGGATTTTAGGGAAGTCAGAAACCCTGTCTTCTGCTACTTTGCCCATCAAGCATGATTTCCAACAGCAAGAGGCTTCCTGACATCTTTCTTCATCAACCTTTCAGGAGGGAGGTTGTTATTGTTAGTAGGCTCTTCGAAGAGGCTGACCAGTGAATCCAGCCAGACATGAGCTGCAAACAGCATACAAATCCTCCTTGGTTATTTTAATATAAATATCTTGAAAAGGTATAAATGAAATGAGATAAAATTGTTCCGTGTAGTGTGCTTTGGTTTTAATTCTCTCAAATTTACTCTCATTTTTATTTAAATCCCTTAAGTTTAAAGTCAGACTTTACCTTATAAAGTGTAAAATTGTTCAGATTTTTATTAGATCATAAAAATCAAGATTTTAAATAAAATGAAATGGAAAGGACCAAAACCATTAGTTTTAAACTTGAATCATCAGAATTGAATGAGAGGAACTTGATAGATTAAAGATCGCATTAACCCAAAATTATCTTTCTCAGAATATCGGAATGCATGCTTCATTTTCATGGCTTTGGCCATAAGAGCATTTCCTTGGACATCTCACCACAGAATTAGCAGCAACCTCACTCACCTGAACCTGTTTGCAAAAAAGCCAGTCTGAATCAATTATGAGATAATTATCACACTGGGGGGTGTTTCTTCCTTCACTTCCATCAGAAAGATTCACAAAGGACGTCACTCATTAGCTTCCTAGGGTTCCTGCCCAACATGAAGAGCATTTGCAAGGACAACCTGGGAATCCAGCTGGTTTTTAACCACATGCCTAACTTCAACCATTAGAGCACCTCAGGTGAAATTCGTCATTTGGGTTCACCAAGTCATCTCACTCACTCCTTCAAGCTCATAAAGCACCTACAAGGTTACTTATATATCACCTATTGATGAAGTTCTCAGACTGATTAACAAGATTGAAGTTCATAATCTTACGCGTTATAAATCATTTCCTTACAAATTATCTTTGGTTACATACTAAACCAAAGGTATTTTTAAATAACAGAAAATATACCCTCCAAAGAAGAGTTTCATATTCCCAATTGCATATCCTGTGTGTCCTGAATAACGGTAAAAATTACCTTTTTTTAATTTGATTTAAGGTTTAAACGGGGGAGAGTGTTATTTAGAGGTACTGTTAACATGTTTCTAGAACAACGTTGATAGAATATTTGGATATAATGTGCTTGTTTGGCAACTCTTAAATTATACCCATAAGTACGTTCAACAGTGTTTTTTCATAAAACGAGACAATCTCCTCTATATAGTTGCCTCATCTTGTGTGAATAAGCCCATAAATACTTCTCTACCGTTTTACGAAACGGACACAATGTGTAATCAATTTTTCATGAAAAGTGAGATGCTTGGGGGGACGTAAGGGTAAAAAGGTGAGGTGGCAGAGGAAGTAGGTGGAGCAGCATGAGGGATCTGGAGGTACAGGATCCACTGTTCATGCGCACGCGACCGTACTATAGGGCTCACATCTGCTGGATCACAAGATCAAATGGACGGCCAGTAGCCTCCACATCCCCTTATATGAGATCGCGTCCGTGCAGACTCATGTTGGAAAAAGATCGTGCCAGATCTTTTCCTCTTTTTAACTTGGCACAGGTCAAAGCCGTGAGTCCCCCTCACACCCCCCACCCCCAACTTTTCATAATAACTTCGTTGAGTTATAGATTTTCATAATAAATTTTATAGATTTTAAATGAAAATTAACTTTTAAAATTGTGATTATGTTTTAGTAGTTTTAGCATTTACTGGTTCCGAAGCAAAAAGCCATATCAAAAGATATGAGATAAAGAAAAAGTTTATAAGGAGAAAGGATGTGATTCGATAAGAAAATAGTTTTTTAAATCAAAATTTTGTTTCTAAAATAACTTTTTTTTAAAAAAATGATTACTTAAATAAAATCTAAATTTTAAGGTAAAATTTAGGTTTTTAAAATCAACCTTAAATTGTAAATATTTTTGTATAATTTATGAAATCTGAAAAAAAAAAGGATGGTTAAGAAAAAAGTAGGAGGAGGTTTGATATTGACAGGAAAGGAATTGGAAGGTGGGGGCGGGGGGGTTAAGATCTTCTTAGGATCCGGGACCCCACGCAGCGTAAATGCCTACGATGTTGCTCTCTCCCCTTCTCTTCCTCTCTCTCTCTCCTCTGCACCTCGTACCACTCCTATTACCCTACTCCCTTATGTTATGCTTGCTCTTTTCGTATCTACATGAAAACGATAGAAGATTTCATTTGTTACTATCCTATTTATAACTCATACCATTAAATTAATTTTACGTAAAATTTAACCGTTGTTGAATATTAAGATATATTAATGAATTTTAAAGTTTAGAAGGTGACCTGTAAATAATATATGAAGAGTATACTACTATTATGCAGGTAAAGGTTGGATAAGGAATTGACTTATACAATGTAAAGTTATGAATTTTAACTTTTTTGTTAATGTGAAAATTTAATTGATGGACGATATTTAAATACTCTTTTAAACGTTTTCTGAGTCCTAATGGATGTTTTAGTCATGATGAAGTTCTAATGGATGTTTTAGTCATGATGAAGTTCCTATGACCTCACTCATCTCAACTTTATGTTGAAGAAGGCAAGATTGTACCATTTATGACATTTTCTTACTCCCCTTAATTTTTGGCATGACAGAGTCCAAATATGCTTGTGTATATGCAAGTAAAGGTGTACAGGCTTGACAAATGGTTGGCTGTGATGAGGCTTATCAGGAGGAAGCATCCTGCATCCATTTTTGGCAGCAGATTCCCAATCAAATCTTCAATTTTTTTTCTTTTCCTTTTTAACCTTTCTGACTAATCATACGCTGCCACCTTCTACCACCCCCCTTCCCTTTTCATTTGCATTACCTCTTCAATTCCCACTGGCCCCCTCTCCCCACCCCCATCGATTGTTATATGGTAGGAAGATTTGTTATAAAACACATTACGATAAAGGGTATCATGGAAGAAAAGACAATTAACTCTTATATAACTCTTATATTGAATTTTAACAATTTGTTGGTGCATATATTTTAAATTTAAGACACTTTTGTGAACATGGCATCCCAAAAATTTGAATTTGGCAACCATGTTTATTTATATGTAGTGAGTTGGTCCGTTTATAAATGTAAAGGGGAATGTTTTGGTAAAAAAAACACTGTTAAATGGATTTTTGAATTTGTAAGAAAGTGTTAGGAAACAAGGTCAGCATCAGTACAGTTCAACAAGGTCCATACAGTTGCTGTCGGGTTGCGAAAAAGAATTACTGAGTGGATGTCTGTAAATGAAATGAGTGCAATGGGTCGATAGATTGGATACAATGAATGGCAGAGGAGGTTGGGTGGGGGACGAGGATTGAATGCCAAGTTGTGAAATGACAAATTAAAAGAGAGCATTAATGCCGTATGAAGCAGCTGAATCTGTGAAGATCCTTCACCACATGCATTGATGGAGACCACCCGCACTCGCCAGCTACCCCTCTCTCTACTTCCTATCACCCAGGCATTTTCTGGAATCTTCCTTTGTAATTATGATAATAGCTTGAAGGAGCATTATTGAATATTTTTTTTCCATGCAAACGCAAATGTAGCAACGTTACTGTAAGGAAGAGTACTCATCAATATGAATATCGACCTCGCGTAGAAATACAGTAGAGAAATGTTTTTACGTAAACTAAGATAAATATATGAATAGGATTATTCCATTTTACTAAAAAACATCATTTAAAATACGTTTAGACTCGCCAAACCAACTAGGCTTGTGATGTTAAAGTTTAGTGCAGTAAATAACAGTAACAGAGAAATTACTCTGAATTCTATAATAACTTTAATACTTTTAACTATTTCTCGTGTGAATTAGTTAAAAATATTTTAGAATAATAAGGAGAATAGAGTATTCCCTCACAAGGCAAACTGTTTCTACTTTCCTGTGCCTGACTATGATTCGAATGGAGCTGTCCCTTTTAGGAGGATAGCAATCCTATCTAAGAAAAAAACCATAATTATAGGCTTCGGATCCAGATAGGCAGTCGAGCTCTGGATATGGAATATTTCTGCTTACCCAGCTAATTATTTTGCGCATTGGGGAACTCTCTTGTTTACGAATTTGCACGTTTTTTGTGGCCATATCTCAGATTTATTTAGATGGTCGAAAACCACCATGACTATAATCATATTATAGGATGTTAGGCATAAGCGACCTTGTGTGGTTTAAAGAATGTCTTGCAATTCAAACCTCATTCCACCCAGCGCAACGAAGTTTGGTCAGAGTCATGCGGGGGATGCTGAATATTCGTATTCATTACAGAAAGTGACTGGAATTTTCGCCCACTGTACATGATTGCAATTGGATTCTTGGTTGACTGAACACAACAGATCTGACCCTTTTTCTCTCACGAGTACAGAAACGTGGTACAGTGATTCAACTAGAGTCACAGATTTACAGCAAAAAAGAATATATGATATGACGACAAGTGATCTCTCTGAAGAGTACCTTTCGGCCAGATGGTGCATGAATGTACTCACCTAGCAGAGCATC
>JANTPZ010122549.1:0-10890 GCA_025593235.1 Vachellia pachyceras | reverse complement strand
AATTTGGATTCGCCGATCAGCTTCGTAAGGAGGGGTACGAATGAATCCCTGTTCAGGTCGCCTAATTTTGCTTCCACGCTTGACTCGGTAGCCATGGTACCAGATAGAGATATTCACTACTCGCAGAGAACACAGAAAGACCCTTGCGCTACTGACTCAGAGAAGGCTAATAAATAATCAGAACGCCGACGAATACGAGACCCAGCGAATCTGTAACAGAGTGCTCTGCTCTTGCTAATTTGTCGGCCTTACCTCGGTCTTTCGCTGATAGAGAACCAAAACTTCGATTTTTTATTATTCTTTGGCATCCAGAGGCAAGGGCAGAACATTTTAATTTATTTGGCGTCTTGGACTGGCGACCCATTTTCCCCTTCGGTTCCCATCCTTTTGCTCCCTCACTGTGCGCAAAATGGTTTCGTTCTGATAATCAGGTGAAAGTGTGAAACTTTATTTTTTTGCCCAACGAAAGTGTGAAACTAAACATGAGTACTAGAACATTATAGGGTCGGTTTGGAAAGTCCGTTAGGAGAATGGATATAAATTTCGAGATAAATATGTGAGAGGAATTTTATCTCGGGAAGCGTAAGAATGGATTTTGATTGCCCAAACGGAATAACTAAATAAGCCCATAATCGTAAGAGTGCGCCACAAGTCAAGCATTATTAGTGTCACTCAATCTCAGTTCATCAACGATGAACCTCCTAGGAACACTATCTAAAATACATAATCTTTTTAACTGATTGCAAAACTTCGATTCCTTTTTTTTTTCCACAACTGAGAAAAATGCAATTTGCATCGAGACCAAAATAACACAAGAGTATGGATTTGTAAAATAAAAAAGATTATATAATATACTCGGACATTAAAAAGATTGGGAACGTTACGGTGGTTAAAAGACCTACAAGAATAATAGAATCAATACTCACCATCAAGTCAGAAACCATGACAAAATTACAGTTAAGCAAGTAAACCAAAGAACCAGAAAATACATTCGAAGTAACTGCAGTACGACATAGATTATTAACTACTATTCCACAATTATCTTGTTTTTCAAGCATTTTATGCTTATTTGGGAACTCATTTTTCCGATAGTACACGTAAGTCAAAACAAAATTATCTCGAAACCTGTAAATAATTATTTTGAAATTTGTAAAATAATCTTGAAATCTATAAAATCACTTTGGAAGCCGAAACTCCTTTCTCCCAACGGATTTCCCAAACACACACAAACAAATAGGATGGGAAAAGACGTTTGCCTCCCCAAAATCCATTCCTACACTTACCGAGACAAAATTCCTCTCACATATTTAACTCAGAATCTGTTATCGTTCTCCCAACGGACTTCCCAAACAATCCCAAAAAGCATTTGTTTGGGAACTCATTTTTCCTAACGGTGCACGCAAATCAAAACAAAACTATCATAAAATTTGTAAAACCATCTTAAAATCCATAAAATCACATCGGA
Source organism: Vachellia pachyceras (assembly GCA_025593235.1). Taxonomy (NCBI): domain Eukaryota; kingdom Viridiplantae; phylum Streptophyta; class Magnoliopsida; order Fabales; family Fabaceae; genus Vachellia; species Vachellia pachyceras. Next base: position 9,425 of record JANTPZ010122549.1, on the reverse strand, counting down.
AGCCATAAGGCCTTTCTCTTAAAGGACTTCCCAAAAATAGGACGGGAAAAGAAGTTTGGCCTTATTTTTACCTCGAAGTTTGCCAACTGATGCGTGTAACAAACGGGATATTGATTCTTATTGGTCGTTTATTATTACATAACATTTCTGAAAAGATACATAAGGGGAATATATACTCTTTAATTCTTAATTCATTAAAACAGTTAAACGTTGCTTGATGGAGAACTGGAAGAGGTTGAGCATGCAGTTGTTGGATTCTCCTGGGGAGAATAACTTTCATCGTGTTGGTTAAGAGGAAAAAGGGTGATGGCATCAGATTCCCGGGGGGGTGATTAATCAGTGAAGATTTTGTTTTTCTGATCGTACACGTAAGTCAAAATAAAATTATCTCAAAATCTGTAAAAACCATCTCAAAATCTGTAAAACAATCTCAAAATCTATAAAATCACCTCGGAAGCCAAAACTCCTTTCTCCCAACGGATTTTCCAAACACACAAAAAAAGCTTTTGTTTGGGAACTCATTTTTTCCAACGGTGCACGTAAACCAAAACAAAACTATCTCGAAATCTGTAAAACCATCTCTAATCCATAAAATCACACCGGAAGCCGTAATTCCTTTCTCCTCGTGTATTTTCCAAATACACACAAACAAATAGGACGGGAAAAGACGTTTGGCCTTATTTTTACCTCGAAGTTTGCCAACTGGATGCGTGTAACAAACGGGGTATTGATTCTTTAGGTCGTTTATTATTATGTAACATTTCGGAAAAGATACATAAGGGGAATATATACTCTTTAATTCTTAATTCATTAAAACAGTTAAACGTTGCTTGATGGAGAACCGAAAGAGGTTGAGCATGCAGTTGTTGGATTCTCCTGGGGAGCATAACTTTCATCGTGTTGGTTATGAGGAAAAAGGGTGATGGCATCAGATTACCCGGGGGGTGATTAATCAGTGAAGATGTTGTTTGGGAGAAATTAAGCCCATCACATCCAAGTGGAGACTCACTGTATTTCTCCTAACATTGAGAATGAAGGTGGGTTCATTGCATTTGCATTCATGTCGTGCAATAATATTTATTTCCACTTGAGATTGATAAACTTGGTTAAATGCGAACCATCCAGCTGCTGGCCGATTCCTCTGGGATGGCATGATGTAAGAGATAAGATATGGTGATTAATCAGCAGATGCGTTGTTTAGAAGAAAGCCATTGACAGCTAAGGTATTATTCTTCACTTCGTTTCATGCATTTCCTTGGTTGATTTTTTTTTTTATAAAATACTAGTATAGTAATATTGTTTGATGTAGTAACCAATGTTAAACATGAGCACCTCTTTTGAAAGATATTCAAATATTAATTTATTAAGTTGTGAATGATTAATTTATTCTGTTAGACTCAACACATATTCGTTCCATCCTTCTATAGTTGGAAGTTGAAAGAAATCAATCATACACTGTCCTTCTTGCCTTCCCACTTTTCATTATTTCTTGCGGGTCAGCCAGCAAATTAATGAGCCTTCCCATTCGATTCCCAACCCAAAAAACCAAGTGATGAATGCAAAAAGGGCATGGAGAGATCAGTGAAATTGGTCATATATACTATAGACGGTGCGGTCATTGCATCCTAGATGGTACAGAAGCTTCATAATAAAGAGAATAGAGGTTGCAACAGGTTGGATCCAATAAAAGACATAATTCCTTTCAACCTCTCAAACAAAAATCAAAATATATGTTCATATTTAATGTTTAACAATATCTTAAATATAATTACTTTCGAAATAGCTCTTCTCATACAGTAACTTATAGATCATAATTTACGTGGTAGAGGTATATTCCATCACTAATCAATCACACGGTTTGCTTTTAAAATTAAGAAAGGTGAGGGGTAATGGTAAGTGAGATAAGGAGATAAGAGGGAGTGAGTAGTTATTGGTGACTGGGTGAGATGGCATGCAGATGAGACGACTGAGCTTGACTATTCCTCAATCCCATCCTCTTAACTCTCCAAATCTTGGTCTCTCTCATTATGTCCATACACGATGCCACTCAGCTCTGTCAGGTACATCTAATAAAACAAAGGACGCTACCCCATATTATCCACACACAATTTTTTACCGTTAAAGCATAAGACCTTGATTTGAAATTGAGCCTCACACTTGACAATGTTGGAATTTAACCCAGATGAGCGTGACAGTGGTGAAGATGGACACTGAATTCATGGCTATGAGGAGGGGGCAAAAGAAAGGAAGGGGACCGAGGACAGAGGTGAATAGCGATGCAGATCCTGAGAGGCTACAACAAATAAATGTGTGTTCCTCTTAGCTGGCTTCTCTGTCCGCCTATGCCTCCATTGGGCTACACGCCCTGCTCTGCTCATCCACCTCAACACTCCCTCACCGTACCAACCCCCTCCCCCACCCCCAACATCATTTACTTGTAACGAAGATACTCTCTCTCTCTGCTCTCCTTCCTCACTCACTCGTGATAAAAAGGTTGTATTTTGCAGCCACCCCCCAAACCCTAATTAGTAATCACTGCAACCATATTTTACTCTCTTATTTGGACGCCTAACCCCTTATTCCCTCTTCTTACACTGTCGATCTCTATACCTATATTATATATATACATCCTCTTTGACCAAACCACCACCAAGTCCCCTTCCTTCTTTATTCGTACTCCTTTTCAGCCACCAATTAACCTTTTTCGTGTACTTGGATTCGGATTACGATCTTCATCAACTTATATCCTCATGTTCTGTTTTGACAGGTAGCTGTAAAATTAAACATCTGTCAGAAACACTTTCACTCTGTCTCGTATATATATTCACTCGTCTTTAGTTTTCCTCTTTTCAGCTCACCATCGAACTCACCTTTTTCTTCCACTTATGCCCGTACTCTTCATATATAGCCTCTGCGCTCCCTACTATTACGCTAATCCACCATTTCTAATCAACATCATATCTATCTTGTTTTTAGTGCATTACCCATAAGTCCCTGCGTTAATACATTTTATTGTGCATCCATCTTATAAATCAGTTTGAACGACCAAGGGTCGGAATTTGAATGGTGGGAGGGGGCCAGGAGAGTGTGACATGTGGAGGGTGTCCTACGATATTGGTGGGTGCATTGAGTTGGGATTTGCAATATGAATGAGGTCGTACATAGTAAATATGCCGTGGTCCAAATTATAGGGATAAGAACTGTCGAACAGACGCATTATTATTATGATTGTGTCTGTGTCTTGTGCCAAGCTAAGGCCAAATTTAGCACTGCCTCTGCACTGCTACGTTGGAGTCACTGCTCATCAAGGCAGATCCTCATATATGTAGTTTTACTTTTTTTCCCTAGCCTCCTTGTTTTTTTCCTCCTTTATTTATTTGAGCGAAGCTTGGATGAGGTCCCAGGTTTTAAATTGTATAGAATAAAATAAAAACTGAATAAGGACGTACAATTCATGTTTTAATATTAATACGTCAGGTGGAATTGGGTGAAACTTGGACGTAAGAATGCATTTACTCCAGGGTTCAGACATCTCCGTCCCTCGGTGTTCAAACCCGGGCGAGTAAGAGAGCAATAGCCTCAACATGGATATATAGCGGTATCTGCATTTCTGGAAAGAAATTTATGCAAGCTTACATTCACGCGAGCGCACACACATATGTGCACGACCTCAACAAATTCCATCAGGCCGTTTGTTGATGGGAAAAATGACATCATCAACCAATGGAAACAAATATCAACTGACTAAATAAAGGAAACCTGGACGTATATATAAGAACTAATTTACTTTTTTTGGTTGTTTGGGACTTTGGACCACACTGTCCACACACGAGGCCATTTATATATATAGGTCATGTTTGTCAATGTTTCTGGACTCTCTAAGAGCCCGTTCAACAGTGTTTTTCTGTAAAATGAGATAATCTCCGCAGGGGGCATTGGCTGATATATTTCTACGGGGCAGTAATCTCATGGCTGGCGCTCGAGGAATGGCATCACTGGTATGTGGCTACCTGCCTTTCTGTTTTTCTTTTTTGACATCTTCTCTTTGCCACTCCTAAATTATTAATATTTGAAGGCATATGTCCCCTTCCAGTCGTTAACTGGAGATTTATTTGCAAAATGCAGACAGGAATTCTACCAGCATTCGTTCCATTTGCTCAGGCATACGCTGCTGTTCTTACTGCTGTACTTACGGGTTCCCTCTATTTCATGGCTTCCTCTGCAGAAGGTTCATTTTTCAAGTCTTCACAACATTTTTCCTCCTTTAAAGATTTAGTTGTTGATAGAACACAATGGTGTGGTATGATTTATGTAGCCGTTTCCATTTAATGAGATAAAGCCTATTGTTGTTATTTTGCCCTCACTTTGTCGAGTAATTGTTTCTCCCAAGGGGTTTTCACTGTTCCATTCGTTGCCTTTCTTTCAGATCCCCATTACATTGTTTCTCCAGTTTTACAAACTCGCTCCAACCGTCAGGACTTGAAGAAGATTTTTGAAGGTTCAATTCTGGCCTTCTCTTGGCTAAAATGTTAGATTTGGTCCTTCTTACTTTCTAGGCATTTGAGTTAACAGCATGTGTTTGTGGTGTTACAGCTTGGTACAAGAAAAGGCAGATGAGGAAGATCTATTCACCACTTCTGGAAGGACTCCTGGCTCTCTACCTTGGTTTGGAATGGACCCAGGTAAGATCATAATGACAACCTTAATCTTTACGAATTTGAGTTCCGAAAGGATGAAACTGTTTGTGGGATTTTAATTCAACTGCCATCCGTCCCAGACAAATAATATTCTGGCGCCCATTATAACGCACGGTATATACTCTACCGTTATACTGGGACATGGCCTTATGAAGATACATCACCACCGACGTAGACTGCGTCAAAGACTCCAACAGCTCCTATTCCAAGAACGGAAGAAAAGGTAACCCTTTTCTTTATTTATTTTCTATTTTTGGAAATAGCATGTAAGTGAATTTTGAAATGACTGCCTAGTTGGCTAAAACTTTCTGCACAATGTACAAGAGTTCTTGATCATCTTGACACAAGTTATGATTGATGTCATTTCTTACCCTGTTTGGCAACACTTATGGGAGTCTCAAAAGCCCGTTCAACAATATTTTTTTAAAAAATGAGATAATCTCTTTTACATATTTACCCCAACTTATGTAAAAGAACTTCTCCAGTTTCCAAACGAGCCCACTAATTGATTAGAGCAGTTCAATTCAATTTAAGGGAAAATCATGTTACATGCTAAGAAAATGAAGATACGGAAGATTTGCTGGGACACTCGTGATCTTTTGCCAAGTTCTGTCGCAAACAATCTCAGTTCCGTCAGAGATTTCAAATAGTTTTAAAGAAACATAATTGAATAGTCTTTCATCATAAAATTTATTAACCAAAGGCATGTAATTTAATGATAGAATGATAACGCCAATACTAATCTGTTTTTTCATCCAAGCAATCAGAACCTTCTCCACTTTAATTATCGAGGACAAAAGCGAAAATTGGAACCATCTTTAGCCTTCATCACATTGATAAGCACTGAGAGGTTTTCGACATTGCAGGCTTTCTAGGCCTAGTCAATTTTTTACTTTTATTTTTTTCAGAATTTTTTTAATTTATGAAAAATCGAAAATAGAGACAATCTGTTAACTGTTAGTTTTTCGAAAAAAAATTGTTGAACAATTATTGGTTGAAAATTTTAAATCTACACGTAAAATATTAAAACTGCACTGATCATCTCACCGCAACGGAGAACTCCCAGTGCTCATCAAAGCGATGAGCCCTGAAACCGGTTCCGGAAAATTGCATGAAGGTCAGTCAAGTCAAATCAAATTTTTCTTCTTTTCCTTTAAAAAAGTAAGCAGGCAATGCCATTTCTCAGGCCAAAAATCTACCTTTCACGCTCACACAAGACTATCACGACCCCGCTGAAATACAAGTAAATCTCCAATCTTAAATATAAGATACAGTATTGGGAAGTTTATCAAACCAGTTTAGAATAACTAATAATATTGACAGCCCAAGAGATGCAACAATTATTAGGGATTCCGCTACAATCCTCAATTTTCCAACTGAGCAATAATGCTAGCAAACACCCGATAGCCCTGCGACATGTCTTCAAAGAGGCAGTACTCGTTCTTGGCATGATATGTTGCCATTAGACCTGCACCCATTTCCAAAACCAACTGCTAAGATCTTTCGGCAATATCCAATATGCATCAAATTCACATGGGAACCAGGATTTTAATCTTATTCGTTAAGTAACCATACCGTAGCCAGCAGTTTGCACATCGAAGCCTTCTTCCTGTACAGACAGAATAGGGGATGAGTGAAGAATGCAGGGAAAAAGAACAGCTTTGCATGGAAGAAAAAAAAAATCCTTTTACCTGCAATTCTCGGATGAGTGGCAAACTCCCAGTAATTGAATAAGGCTTTACGTGCCCGACTACTTCCTCAGTTGCTTTACATAACACGTGAAAACCTCTGGAATCAAGACTACAGGCAACTCCAGACATAGCCTCGTCAAAAGTTAGAGTCAGGCTGCAAAAAGAGAGCAAGGGAAATCTTAATTCTTTACCAATATATTCTGTGGAAGTTCAAAAAATTCATAACAGATCCAGCGACCCATTAATAATCAAGTGATCATATACTCGTTAAGGAAAGAGCTTGTGGATTAAAAGTTGAACAAAGATTTAGGCTAATCAGATTCCTTCACTAAATGATGGAGTGCACACAAAGTCTTACCTTCCCCTCAGATTTTCATCTGCAAGCACATATTTTGAAACTGGACCACGCGTTTCTAGCTTCTCTATATTGTCATTAATATCATCCACATATTCTTGTAGCTTATTCATCACATCCTTCACACTGAAACCGGTATCAAAGGATTGAATATGAAATGATAAAATAACTAGACAGATATTTGTGCAGTGCATGGGTCGAAATCAGAAGCTAGCAAAAAAGAAAACAGAAATGAATGGAACCCAGGGGTTCTAGATGACAGGTAGTTTAGCCATAAGGTAGCACGCTTCTTACTTGTAGAACGGAGTTAACCTACAGAACAAAGAAAGAAACAAATATACGTCATATGACATCATTCCCAAACCAAATGAGTTATGAAAACACAAGGGGAGAGAACAAACCTGACATCTCCAGAAATGGTACATTCGCCAGGAATTTGATTGATTCCACCTCCAGGATCTGGAATGGTAAATATGATTACGAAAATTGCCCGCTTTTAGTAAGCATAAAAAAATGTATAACATTAGTTACAGTGGGCTCAGAACTTACAACTCCATTGGGTTGGTTTCATGGTTGAAGGAGTTGCAAATCCATAGACATGTTCCTGAGCATGTGGTGGGAGGTCTCTGTAAAATCGCGATTGGATCTCCTTTAGTGCTTCCATTCCTAGCTCCAGTACATTTATGGCCTTCAAGCGAGCAGGAAAAGTCTTAATAAGTTGAGAAGTACAACATTCTAGACAAAATAGAAATGTGAAAAGGGACCCAGAAAATATTACAATTTATTTTGATTTCAACTTGTTGAGATAGCCATTGAATCAACCTGTACTATTTCTTGACATTTAGAGTGAACAAGTTGCCTTTGATGATACGTAGAACTCTTTTAGCTCTTTCCAACAACATAGATGATATATAAACCTCGTAAATCTTTAAGGAGATCATACCGGTGATCATAGTATTTAAAAGGAAGGTCTTCCTTATAATCGAATTATTATGAACAATATCAACCACAAACTGAATCTTTTATCCCCACTTCAACTATAGCCATTCTTACGGAAGAAACTTCAGAAGTTTCAGTCTTATTTGAACTTGTTTGACAAAATCAAGCTCAAGATGAAGCCTAATTGTGTTGTGATTTTTCCCCTCTCAATTTAAAGTGCTTGATATTAAAACAAGGAACAAAAAATTAGTGATTGTGACTTGATCATGGAAACAAAATAATCTTATGTTCAACTATCCTTGAACCTAGACAAGAACGCAATAGCATACCTTATGAGCTAATCCGCTGTGAAAGAGTTTTCCTGCGACATGAAGTTTCCAAGGTATCATGCCTCCGGTGCCTATGCAAGGCTGTTTATCTGCTGTGTCAATCCAAAACCTGAGTACAAAGCCCACGAGATTAAACTGGTAGATATGATATAGTTGGAACTGGAATTTAAGTAACTATTAACGGGGGCTCAGGTGTCACACTGTTAACTCATACAGAGAACATCTCGAGGTTTCTTATTTAATTATATATGCACATACACGAGACAATAAGCACTTACAGAGGTCCTCCTTTTAATTTGCCAAGAAGGCCATCTTTCACGAGTGCATCTATACCAACCCCAGTTATGGCAGAATTCTCTTCATTGGCAATAAATACAGCAACAACAGTTGATTTCAAATTTGGCTTTTCTTGCCCAAGCTTCCTCATCAGTTCAGTTACAAGGGCAACATGTCCCAAGCAATCAGTAGTTCCACGTCCCCGAAGTTTATCACCATCAATGCTCAATGTGAATGGATCAAAATCCTGCATTTGACACAGTCAGTCACAAAGATCCACGAGATCTTAAATGTCGAAACATTCAGCGAGTTTCTTAGGAAGTCAATCGTAGGACGAAACAACGAAATTGACATGACAGGGAACGATAACAAGTACGATAGTCAGAACACAAAACCCAACCGAATTATTCTGAAGTTCGCAGAAATTCAAGACTGCAATCAAGTTTAAGGCATTTTCTCCATTGCAAAACTGTGATGGAATGTGTGTTTCATGCATGATAAGCAAAACGAGGGGGACCTCTGATACAGGAAACGGCAATTCAAAATTGGAGACGAAGTCAAGAGAAGAAGTGGGGGGAACTGAGGAAGATACCCATTCGTTGGAATTAGCAGTGACAACGTCCATGTGGCATCCGACAAAAGAGAGGATTTTGCCGGGTACAGTTCCAGGGTACTCGACAATAAGGTTACCTCTGCCGGGGAAATAAGTGACGTGATTGACGAGCAGAGGTCCGCCGCCTGTTTTGGTGCTCAGAGGAAGGAGAACGTCCAAGACGTGTTTGACCACTCTGTCTTCTTCTGGGATGAGGTCTGGTGGGTTGTTCTGCACGAATTTGGATTCGCCGATCAGCTTCGTAAGGAGGGGTACGAATGAATCCCTGTTCAGGTCGCCTAATTTTGCTTCCACGCTTGACTCGGTAGCCATGGTACCAGATAGAGATATTCACTACTCGCAGAGAACACAGAAAGACCCTTGCGCTACTGACTCAGAGAAGGCTAATAAATAATCAGAACGCCGACGAATACGAGACCCAGCGAATCTGTAACAGAGTGCTCTGCTCTTGCTAATTTGTCGGCCTTACCTCGGTCTTTCGCTGATAGAGAACCAAAACTTCGATTTTTTATTATTCTTTGGCAT
>JANTPZ010122546.1:0-11055 GCA_025593235.1 Vachellia pachyceras | reverse complement strand
GGTAAAATTACCATCAGATCCCAGTAGTGACTGGTCCGTTTGTTATTGACGGCTGGTGAAGTTGTTAATGATGACTGTTAGGAAATTAATAACAAAAATGTCCCAAGAGTTTGTTATGTAATTGTCATTAACAACCTCGGAAGCTATATTGACAACACTCACTGTCTCCATTAACAACTTCAACAAGATGGAACCGGACAGTAATTTTGTCCCTCTTGTTAAAACTTGATAGTAATTTTACCAATTTTTAAAACATTTTATTTATTAGTTATTTGATTTAAGATTTACCTAAAAAAATCAACTCACTCATTGATTCATGTATCAGTAAAAAAAATTGGTACAGTATACTATGGATATATTCAGACATTTCAATTAAATACAAACATGTTAAAAACTATTTGACCAGATTCGGGAATAGATGACTGACTGGTGACAGAAAGGAAAACAGGAGGGAGTGGGCCCACCGTTTTGCAACAAACGGCAAAAGCGACGACACGTGGCTATTTAGTTCATTTCCCAAAAAGGGCAGTAGCTCAGATACTCAATTCCTTTGTTTTTCCATTAAAAGATTGGATTAGACGGTCCCCCTCTTTATCTTTGTTCCCCCCTTTCCATTTATTTTTAATTCAGAGGAAATATAATAATAAGTTTATTTGCCACTTCTTTCTACTACTATAGTACTGTTCTAAGAGCTAAGCTTGAACTATTATAAATTATGCCGAAACCAATGCTTTGATATTCCGTCTTTTTAATCCTTTTTCAGGGATGATTATACAGATTTTGAGATAAATATATAAGGAGAGTTTTATCTCAATTTATGTACGTGAACATTTTTATCATATGCTCCTCTGGTGATCATGTTGATAGGGTGAGACAAAGTTTTATTCGATCTTATTTATAAGTTATCTTATTAAATGTTTATTTAAATATATAATTTTATCCCCATTAATCATGTGCTGGCTTTACTCCTACGTCATAGTAAATATGTTAGAAACTTATTAAATTTTAATACTTAATTAAAAGGTTTAAGGTTTTTTTTACTTTATGTGAAACATGTTTGTACGTTATCTATAGATTGATGGATGAGGTGGGTGAATTCGAACAAGTTCGTTGGGTGAACAGAGATGAAGTTTTATTTTCAACTTTGATGCTTTTATATATATATATATATATATAAAGGGAAAATTAAGTTGAAAAAGTGCTCGGTTTATCACTCTTCTTTTTATCCCAGACAGTACAGCCATAAGCTCATAAGCCATTTCTTGCTCACCGTCACTTCCTCCCTCCCTCTCTTCACCGCTAACGCTGGCACTCTCAAGATTTAAGGCAGTGACAACATGGTGGTTGCTCACGGTGGGTCCGGTGGAATCGGTTGTGGTGGCCGGTCAGAATCCATTTCTGCAGTTCTGCTGAACGAAGCTATGGCAGGAGCAGCACGAGTCAAATCAGAGCAAGTAATGGTGGCCGATGAGGACACCGGTCGTTCGAGTTCTGGTGTTTACTGTGATGTTGAAGGTGAACCATACGACGGCGTTTTTAGTGAGGATTCGGGCAGAAAGAGCTCTCAAGTGACGGATGAGGAGTTTATTGAACCGGTTCACGTCAAGCTTGAGGAACCGGGCGAAGCTGTGGATGATGTCGATGGCGGTGCTGGTATTAATGGGCCATCTTATTCACCGCCAATCTTCTTCCCGAAACCGATGGAAGGGTTGCACGAGATGGGGCCGCCGCCGTTCCTCAAGAAGACCTTCGAGATGGTGGAGGACCCGGTGACCGACCCGATTGTGTCCTGGAGTGAAGCTCGCGATAGCTTCATCGTTTGGGATTCTCACGAATTTTCTAAAATTCTTCTCCCTAAGTACTTCAAACATAGCAATTTCTCGAGCTTCATTCGCCAGCTTAATACATACGTGAGTAATACCACCTAATTTATCTTGTTCAATAGTGCACACAATTGATTTCTTGCCTTTCAATTCAAGCTAAGAGAAAATTTTTTGTGTCCATGATTGAAACTTCTGTAATGTCTGGTTTCTTGCGAAGCTTCTTGCTAGACAAAATATACTTGGCTTACATGCTTATTTTTCTATGGATGATTATTGTAATATGCTGAAATTTTTGCTTGAACTTGTTCTACTTGAACTTCTTTTAATTTCTAGGGAAAGAAAAAAAATCATGCGTGTTGAAAGTTTTGCTTGAGCTTGTTCTACTTGAACTTTTACTTTCTAGGGAAGAAAAAAAATCATGCGTGCTGAAATTTTTGCTGCAGATGTTAAATACTCTTAAATTTTCTGATCATGTTTGTTCTCTGTATGTTTTTTCTATCGTGGTTAAAAGTTTACCGTCAAAATCATATGATAACTTTATATTGTTTTGCTGATTTAGCTTTACCGTATTTTTCTTGGTGAATCCTGGTGCTGTCTAGGCATTAAACTTCGTCACATGATGAATACAGGGATTTCGGAAGATTGATTCAGACCGTTGGGAGTTTGCGAATGAAGGATTTCGGGGTGGAAAGAAGCATTTGCTGAAGAACATTAGGAGAAGAAGCAAATACAACAAACTGCAACGAGGAGGAGCATTGACTTCCATGAAACCTGCCCTGGAGCCTCAAGTTGAGAGACTGAAGAAGGATCAAAACATACTGAAAGTGGAAATTCTGAAGCTGAGACAGCAACAAGAGGCTTCACGGGTTCAGCTTGTAAATGTTCAAGAACGTGTTCGGTCTGCTGAGTTAAAGCAGTGCCGGATGATGTATTTCCTGACCAAAGTGGCCAGAAGACCAACGTTGGTTCAGCAGTTAATCCAGAAGGTAAAGCGAAAAAGAGAGCTCAGTGGGGGTGAGATCAGTAAGAGACCCAGATTACTTGGAAGCCATTGCCCTGTGAGCTTCCCTGGGGCCATGGACACCAGCCCTGATGTTGATTATAGAGAAGGCAATAAGGACTTGGCTTCATTGCAATCAGAGATCAATGGACTCTTGTCTGAAACAGTGAACAATAGCAGAATGCAACTTGCAGCCACCCCTTCTCCTCTGAGAGATGAACTATGTAGTCCGGGATCAAGAACCAATGCTTTAAAAGCAATTGCTCACGATATATCCTCCGCGGCCTGCTGTATGATGTCAGAAAAACTAATGGAAGAGAACTCTGTTATTGATGAAGGGCTTGATGTGAATGATTCAAATATCTATCTTGAATTGGAGGATTTGATTAGCAAACCAACTGATTGGGTTGGATCTTCAAGTGGATTGGTTGGCCAAACTGGTTGTATCTGATCGATTCCTTGAGAAGGTAAAGATCTTTTCAGACGTACCATTTTCTGGGAATTCCAATTCTCAAAAGTGTATGAAGTGAAGACCTATGTATGGTTTTACAATCATATCTAACATATAATATTTTATGCATGTTTTTAGAGCTTAAAGTGTGGATATATACTGTTTTGAAATTAAATTTAAATAGAAGAATGGAGGAACATGAATTGAACTGCCACTTGAACAGAGGGTTTTAATATTATCATAGCAAATTTGAGCTCAAGAGGTTACGCTAGCGAGTAATGATTCATAATTACAGGATTTTTGTTCCCATTGTTGACACTGCTTGCGTGCATTTGCAGGTTGCAAGGGTGCTTCCACACTTCACACAGATGCCGCCGCCGCTACAACAGCAATGATGATGAGCAAATTTGTATTTGGGCTCTTAAACGTACCAACTTGAAAAGGGAGAAAGCCCGATTGCTCTCACCAGTTTTAGATGATACAGAAAGAAAAAACAAGTGTTTCTTCTTCTTTTGGCTGGAGCCAAAATGTGAATATTTTCTTAATGTTCCTCTCACATCCCTGACATGTTAATTTCCTTAGTTCCCTACTGCCATGGTAAATTTTAGTTTAAACCGCCTTTGTACAAAGTCCTGTATCAGTTAGTTCTCAAAGCTTAACTGAACCTCTTGTATGTTACCACACAACTACATGTTTGTAATATCACTATGCTGCATTTTATACTTTACTGTTTCATGGCTTGTGTGCTGTTCCTGCTTGCTTGCTTGCTTGCTTTGATTCAATTCTTCAAGTCACCTGTTTAGAATACATATAAACCGCAAATGGAAAATGGGGTTAAGCAATAAGTAAGAAGAAAATGTAAAAGACTAGAGGTGAGAGACACCTATCATGAAGTGGGCCCTTGAGTGGGACTGTTGAAGCCTGAAAAAGCAATTAAAAAGGAGGGCAGGTGTTGAAGGGAAGAGATGATGGAGGGACCCAAGTGTATGACTAGAGGACATTATTATCCTAAAGTCGCAATCATCTTCTGTTTCCCAAGCTGGAACACCTATCTGCAATCCAAACGTTGATAAGGAGTGCGTAGATCTTCACAAGAAAGCCTCTTTGTTCATTTTGCGTCCTTACTCTTGCCACGTGTTTGACACCAATTCTATTATATTCATTCTCCCCTCTCATCATTATTTTATTGGCCTAATGTGTCTTTTCCTTTTTTTTTTTTGGTTACAATCTTTTCCTAATGTGTCTTTTCCTTTAATATAACGTGTCATTAGTAACTCGAGACCTAAAATGCATTCCTTAGCCCACTTACGGTGACCCAAACATGCTCAATGAGATGTTTCATTAATATTAATGCCTATTAAACTTTGGGGTTGATTCAGTGGTACTGAACTGATTCAAGTTTAACTAAGGTTAGGAATTATAATCTTATTTTGGACATACAGTTTCTTAATAACTAGGGTCACTTGTCCCACATATCAAGGTACTGGGCAATTAGCGAATTAGGTTGGTCACTACTTTTGACGGTGAATACCCAAGGTTTATGAAAAAAAAAACTAATGCCTATTAATATGATTTTTTATTTTTAAGACACTATACAATATAAGAAATCATACTAATTATAAATAAAAAAAATGTCTTTCTAATATTATTAGATCCTTTATTATCATTTTTCTGTGATAATAAATTAGTGTATGATATTATTGATTAATTCATATTTAAATATTATTAAATTTTATGATTGTTATAAATAATGAATTGAGAATTTAATAATATTTATTTTTCTAATTTTAAAACTAGATATGCTTTTTAGGGCATTGCACTAAATTTGAAAAATGAATAAACTATTATTGTTTACAGCTTATGAATAATATACTCTAAGAGAATTTTTTTTATTGCATATTGACCAAATACATAAGTATTGCTTTTTGTTTTTAGAAATTATATTGTGCATCTTAAATAATTTTTTTAGTAGTATATAGAAAATTGGATATGAAAAAAATCATGAAGGAGAATGAGTTGATCATTCAATAAAAGGGTTTTTCTTATCATATTTCTATTTTCTTAAGAAATAAATAATTATGAAGTAAAGTAAAAGCTATGCAAGTTTTGGAGGGGGATTGTCCATTACCCCACTATTAATAGACATATATAACAACTTTTGATTAACTCATTTGACAAGAGTGATGAGGAGACAAAAGTTGTTTTTCTTATCATATTACTAAGTATTTGAACAATTGATCAGTCATATTTGTAAGAGTGTTGGCTTACAATGGAGAGTGACTCGCTACCTTGAAATAATTATAGTGGGTGCAAACCTAAGACTTGAATACGGGATCATTAATTAAGTTGAAACAATACATTACTAGTTGAACAAAACACTAAATTATTATTAACCGTAAAGTTCCATGTTATAACTAGTATATGTGAGTTATGGCAAAAAATACATCTTTTTATAAATCAAACAAAATGTTATTATTATGAGTTATGAAATAAAACAACAACTACAACAAGAACCCTTCCATTGCCACTTTACAATATTAATTAAAAGGGATAATTGGTAAGGTTAAGTTTAGTAAAGCGAAAATTAAGAAGCTTAATGAAGAATAATTGAAGAGGTGAGATCAAAACCAAAGCCATTTTGACATGATGACTTATCCAGACGACATAGGAACAGTCACAACCCCAACTTCAAATCCTACAGATTTTGTGTTTGTCCCATTCGCTTCTGGCATTTTCCATAATGATATGTCTAATCTCTCTTAAAAGAACAGTTAATTCCGTAATCAGTAAGTTAGGATTAGATTCATTTCATCTAAAAGTTCTGTATCTGTTGGCTTTCTCCACATTCCTTTCAATCTCAACTTCAAGTGCTCTTCTTTTTAAGTGAGGGAAAATTTAATCCATAAAAAATAATCATTTCATCTGTATAATCTTGAGCCAATTAAAATTTAATTTTTTATTTTGATTCCATGCAACTTGATGTTTGTAATTTTAACTTGATGAAAATTTAATATATAAATATTGGGTTAGTCTAACTTATTTCTTATAATTTTAATCGTTTAAAATATTAGCTCTGAAACAATTAAGAACTAATGAGGGTCTCTCTTACTAAAAAAATAACTTTCTTTTTATAATTTAATTTTCTTAAATTTAAGGGTTAATTATTTCCCCCATTATGGTATGAATTGAAGAGAAAGAAATGAAGATAGAAAAAGATCAATATATAGCAATATTTTAATTACACCCAGCTAGTTAACCAACGTCCAATTTCTGAACTACATGTTGGGATTTTTCCTACAAGTTTGATATGGGGCATTTGTTATGGTTTTACCAAAAAAGAAGAAAATTTTGACCTCCACTAAAATTTGTAGATCTTCTTCTAGGTTACATGTCGGTACATTAAAACGTAACTATTATTAACAATAAGGTTGGATAATAAATGTCAATTTATACTAGGTTAAGGTTGATTCAAACCCTAAATTTTTCATGTGTATCAGGTACCTAAACTATTCTGTGGTTTATTCAACGTCATTAAATATTTGTGGTTAGTCTAACATGCTGAAATATTAATTTTTTTAGACGCATCCAACATTTGATTATTTGAAGATGTTGAATGCCACTGAAAAAACATTTCAAAACGATAGATGAATTACGAAATATTTTAAAGTGTTGAATGTAGATAGAAAAAAAAATTGTAAGATGGTGGATGAATTGTAAAATATACCTTAGAGTGTTGAACGCACCTAAAAAATATTTAAAGGTGTTGAATCAACTTTAACTCATATATATATATATATATAAAAGTATATAATTTCTTTGGTCAATAATATCGCTGTTCCATACATCCAATCTTGATTTTGTCATTCAGATCATGATGTTGTAAAGTTGGCAATTTGTTCTAACAGATATCAACTATCATTAGATGTTCAAGGAATTTCCTTTTTCCTTCCACCCCTTAAATAAGGACAAAAAATCATCCCCTAACCATTGAAATTAGACTGATGCAACAACACAAAAACATGAATTTTAGCATCACCTAAGGTAAGCTTGGACCAAGAAGAATGAAAGAGAATATTTTTTTTTAATAATTTGAACATTTCTCTTGATTTCAAATCTAAATTTAAACCTTCTTTAGTTTTGTTTACCTATTTGTCTCTATTCAAACAGACATTTAGAGCAGGTCTAGTTCATTATTGATGGGATCCCTCCCAACCATTCAAACTGAAGCTGAAGAAGAAGAAGAAGAGATAGCAGCAGACTTATCGAACTCTTGCTTGTCCTCATTGAAAGCCTTACTCAGAACTTGTTGCAGCTGCATGTGCCTTCTTCTCTTGGCCTGTCTTTCTTCTGGTGTGTCGTTTCCCTCACAGGCAATCTGTTATAGGTTATTAGTATCAATGATCTTGTTCAGAACTTCCAAACACCGAGGAAAGAATTGTTTCCCTAATTCCACTGTTCATCAGAAAGCACAAAGAAAGTCAGCTCCCACAGTGCAGACTATGATACATTAACAATAAACCTTTTTTTTTGTGCAAGTACGGAGCAGAGCCCATATCACTTATGCCATTACAACAAACCTTATTTTATTAAGTGGGATTGGCTACATAGAATTCGGCTCTATCAACAACACTATCACATAGAACCCTATTTTGTCCTTGAAAGATTGGATGCTTCATAGAGAATTGATATCAGTTCAGTGCTCAAAATGATTTGTTTTGATACCATCATGGAAGATGGTATGATACCATTATAGTACATTACAATGGTGATTTTGAACTATTTTGATGATGATACCATGTTTCAAAGACATTTATGGGTTTTCCTTTTAAGATTTGTGATAAGTCCCGTGTTGCATATCAAGTTTCTCTGGGCGGCACCACATAAGTAGAGCAGATTGGTGGTGGGAAACCTATGTCTGATCAGAATTAAAGGAATTGGGTTGCACCTTGACTAACAGTATAAACTTTTGACATAATGGTTGTTGGCTCATTCCCAAGGTAAACCTTATACTAAAAGCTAACCTCAGGAATGAAATCTAAAGATTAAGTAGTTACTACAACCAATCCTTGGATGTATCAATTTGTCCAGTAAATTAGTTCTCCTAAGAAATTTTGCATAAAAACACATTTCCCTCTTGAAGATAAAAAAATCAACTGATGGGCATCATTTCTTTGCCTTGTCCAAGAACAGCATCAACAAAAAGAAATTGAGTAAACTACTATTTCATTCCTTGAAAATTATGATTGGCAACAATCTAGTACCCCTAAAGAATATATTATCTCAATTTTTATCACATCAACCTTGAATTAGTTCTATAAGGACTTCCATCCACTTATGACTTAAACAATCCAATGGGGAGTGGTTTTTTGTTAGATTACTGATTTGAAGTAAAACACATCTTTGAAGGGCCAAAACATTTATATCTCTAATTTCTAAATGCAATAGTGATAAATTAAAGATGCGAAGCATCAATTACCAGATTTAGAGAGTGCTCGCATCCTGGCAAGGTGCTCCTCCTTTATTTTGATAGGTGCCTCATTCAAATCCACTGCTGTTCTCTGAGTATTAGTACTCACATTTTGAGATATATCAGAAAATGGACAAGTCCAATCTATTTGAGTTATGGCCAACACTACTTTCGCTTCCATGGGAAACAGTAGCTTCGTCAACCCAACTGATAAAAAAAAGAATTTATTATCAGCAACTCAAATCAAATATGATACCACTTTCTATGGCTATCATCCTTCTAACTGTTTTCATACATATAAGGGGCAGAAAAAAAAATAGTAGTAGTGGAAGAAGAAGAATGGAATTCACTCTTCTATAATGGCAATTGGCAGCAGGTCAATGTTATTAAATGGAAACTACTTTTCCAACACTTCCAGACTAATTTGATTGAGAGTAGCTGCAATAAAATTAAGATGTTAAGTAACCGACAATCTATTAGTTGATGTGTTAAGCGGCCTCACCCTGTAAAGATGAAAGTACAAAGTTCAAATCCCAAAAAGCAAGTTTGTTGGAATAGACGACAATCTTCACGCTTTAAGCCTAAAAGGAATTAGTCTCAAGTCCAAAGTGGTTTGAGGACACCCTTGGTAACCCACAAAAAAAAATTAAGATGTTGAGTAAACTTGATCCTACAACTCTAATACTACACGAAACTTCTCATAAAGAACTCATTTGATCCTACTTATAAATCACTTTTAACATGTTTCATTATAATTAAGAGAAACCTTATGCCTCATTAACTCTGTCTTAAAATTTAGCAACTTTCTAAACCCCTATTTAATATACACTATACTATATAAGAACAAAGTCTACACACTCACAAATGAAAGATAAAAGTGAATCTTCATATGAAAAATTTACAGATATGACTTATATACTGAACAAAAAAAGCTGCTACCTTTTTATTATTGTTATGTGAAAAGTTTATATTAATTGAATCTATTCATTAGAATCATGGCATGTTTCAGATTCAGAGAGAGCGTGTGTATATATATATATATCGTCCATCAAAGTTTTTACATTGGTAGTGAGATTTTAACTCACAAATTTATAGGCTGTGAACTAATTTTTTACCAGCTGAATCAACTTTTTTTTTGGTTTAGACTCATCTTTATTAGGCTATTTTTCTTCTTTTTTTGTTAGGCACAATTTTGGTTTAGCATAATCTTACTAGAAGAAACCATATTCAATGTATTGTCTGATACTAAATGTATAAACTTTTTTCAATAGGAATTCAAACACTAATTCATCACAGTGCAGTGCAGCCCTTCCTGACGGTGGTTATATATCTGATTCATGTTTTGATTTGGTCATCGCAAAGTTCTATCTCATATCATAGCCATGATAGGCGGAAAACCTGACCCAAGTTGATAAAAAATGAGAGTGGGCACTGGGCATGCTTGCAATGGAGGAAGAAAGCTTTGGGACCTGGAAATGGTTGAGGATCTGAAAGAATGTATAAGAAAAAAGGGTCAAACTTGTAGAGGCCCAACATTTTGCTGTAATAATAATACTACATCTGATTTTTAATACAAGAGTTAATTGTTTTTTAGGGAGATTAATGAAGCTACTTAACCAGTATATTAATCAATTTTCTTTAAACTCATTTATTTGACATATAAACCAGTATATAATTTAATGATATATAAAATTATTTTATAATTAAATAATTTATGTAACTTTTTTTTAGTTTACCCAAAAAAAGCCAATTTAATGTTATATCAATGACAGGAGCTAATACTACGTTAACAAAGGGAAGCATGAAAAACCAAAAAAAATAAAACTGAACTATAATTTTATAAAAAAAAATTGAGTCTTGCAAAGCTTTCTTTTACATATAGGCATTCTAGATTTAATTATTCATAGGCCCAACCAGACAGCATCACACGCAAGATGAAATCCTACCTACACGGCTTTGCCCACTAAGGGCCCATATGGATCTTGGTGGGAAAACCTCTTCACAACAATTTTGGTGGGAACCCATCGTCCGTGGGTTCAACTGGTAAAGGTATTGGACACTCTCACCAAAGGGAGAGGGTTCGATACCGGGGAAGGTCACTTTGTTGTGGCTCCAGTCGCGGCGCTTGGGGAGACATCCTAGCTCCTGGGTGCTTAGTGTCACGGGGCCATTACCCTCTCCCCCAAAACACGTGTTATGAGGGTGTGCAGCGCACCCGTTTATATAGCCCAGTACCATCCCGAGCCTCTCCGATGTGGGACTTGTAACATTCTCCCACAGCCATTCCGCGAGCGACCTCACCGCGGGAGCCCAC
>JANTPZ010122545.1:0-11172 GCA_025593235.1 Vachellia pachyceras | reverse complement strand
TTTTTTTTTTGGCACCACTAAAGTGGCCAGAGAATGCCCTAGCTGGTGAAAAAGATTGATAATGTATTTGCACATAAAGCACAAAGAACTTATGCTACTATGATTCTATAATTTGTGTGACTCTGCGTATAAGATTTTGTTCTGTGTTTCCTAAAATAATTTTAGTAAGAATCTTGAAAGCATTCACACACACAGTAGCTAATTTGGAATGTTGTAGCAGTACCATTTGTTTTTTACTACGTTGAGATGATGAGCAAATTTACGTGAGATGGGTAATTAAGCATTCAATGATTTAAACTGAAGGAGGTTGGAGAATTTGGATAAAGTCGCCTTTCTGCAGGCTCTATCCATCACACATAAATGTTAGGTTCCAGAAAAAAAAACTGACCAATATTGTATATTAATATATGCCATATGCAGTGATGCATTTAATAGAGCTATATTTTTTTTATTTTCTACGCTTTTCACATTTTTCTGAACTCTAGAAGGAAAATGCTTTATTTCTTGTTGTGTGTGTGTGTGTGTGAGGATTATTAATGAGTAGTATTAATTCTTGGAAGACTAGTGTTACATTTTTGCAGAGATAGGTTACAATGAGTAATAAGCATCCAACTTCCAACTGTATTATCTGGGCATGTTTGGTAACCATGGACTTATTTTCATAAGCACGTTTAACAGTGCTTTTCCGCAAAACGAGACAATCTCCTCCACATATTTGCCTCGACTTATGTGAATAAGCACTTATAAGTGGCTTATGGCAATTTGCCAAACGGGTCCAGAGTGGTTTTGAGAGATATGGTGATGACGTTTCTCAGATGTTATATCGATATATTCACCTTTCAAGAACATAAATCAGATCAGCTTCAAAAAAAAAGGCTTAACAAAAAAACTCTAAAAAAAAACCATCTCTTGTCGGAGATCATGAAAGCAATCTAACAGTAAAAAAAATGATTCCCAATAGACTATTAGTGTTCTACTACTAACAACAAAGTTATGTGTGTGTATATATAACATCAGCAAATTAAAAATATTTTAATGAGAGTTAATGCGCTGCTGTTTTAATTAAGGTTAAGCGTGAATAAATTAAAGAATTGGGGGTGGGGGACAAAATTAGCTTCGATCTGATGAGCTTAATTAGGCATACATGTTAGAAATCTTCTTAAAAAAATGCATATTAAAGACAAGAAAAGACGGTATTAAAAACAGTAACACAGTTGAATAATATGGAGACTTAACCCTTTTATATATATGAGAGATGTCAAAGGCCATAGCTTTCGGCGATCCATCAATAAATTTAAGTTGTAATGTAGAATCCAGCCCCGACAGTGTCACGCTTTATAACTCGTTTGTCTCTACGTTTGTTTTTATACAACAAGTGTAGGCTATATATACAATATATGCACTATATATATAGATAGATATTCCAAGATCATCACATATATTCTCTAAATCTTAATTATCACTTTCATAATTCCTGTTGTGGGCATGATTGATCGAGCTCGTGACAAACAAATCCCATTGCAAATGTATTCCATTTCACGGATTAAAACATTCGAACAAATGTACAGAATTGGTAATTCTTTATGTGTCATGTTAATATTATTGTATGATGTTGACTCGGAGCCAGCCCACAGGGAGAGGAGGTGGGTGAAAAAAAAAATAGAGACAAAGGAACTGTGTTAAGGAGAAGTAATATACGTACAAAGGAGAATTGTTTGAATATTAAGGTAGGCAGAGAGAGAGAGAGAGAGGAGATCCGGTGGATTCAGACTAATTAATTGCTTAGGCAAAAAAATGAAAAGAAATTTACATTCAAATCCTGAATATAATAATTAATAAATATAAATTTTTAAAGATTTATAAAATTATCATATCAGAAATAACTGTTGAGGTTGTTAATAAAAGTTGGTAATATTGTTAATGACAACCTCAACAGCTATTTATTGAATTTTATGGTATTTTTGTGAATCTTTAAGACATTTTATTCATTAATTCTTTTATTTGGGATCTGATTGTAAATTTAAAAAAAAACTAATTAATTGAGGCTTAAGTGGGTTGTTGAACGAGTCAAATCAGAGTTTTTCTGCTCCACTATTAATACCCCTTAGGTAGATACAGTTGAGCAACAGGTTGTTTAGTTCCTCCTCGGTCCAACTTTAATTAGGAAAAACAAAATAACCTCTCATTAAAAATAATCAATATTTGCCGATAATGGTCTAATACAGTAGAACGGCTAGTTTCTCATAATATAATAAATAAAAATTTAAATCTCTGTTAAGAGAAATGTACATATTTAATATCTGATAATATCTTAAATAGGATTGTATTCAATAAGGGTATATATGCTAAGAAAAAAAATCAATATTTTGGTTTTTTTATGGATATACAATGAGGCTATATATTCAAATTATTTTTTCTTTAAATTAGGAGAAAGTGAATTTTTTTCATGTATTTTTATTTTATGTTTTATTATTAACCTGTTAACTTATTTTTAAATTGTTATTTAATTTTTAAAAAGAAGAAGATAAAAGAAAACTGTTTGTTTTCGCCTTTGATTTGATATGGTGAATGGTGAATCAACATTCCAAAGGAGGACGTGTAACCAATGATGCCATTCAATACTTGGACTTCCATGGAGGTGTGGAATTATCTGGGGAAAAACTTAAAAGTCAAAAATTGCCTACTTTTGAAAGCTATAAACTTCTTTATAATAATTATTTTGAGAGGCACTTTTAATTTAGTGCTTTTATTTTTTTAAAATTTTTTTTATAGATTTTTAATTTTGTTTATCTCACTTCATTTTATATTCCTATCGTACCAAGAATCATTTATAAAAAAATACCTCATCTTTTTTATATACATTTTCATGAGATTCTTTATTACATCATAAAAGGATTGAGTGGATAACATCTCCTTATTACATTCCAAAAATCATTTTCCCCTATTCTTATTATAATCATTCCATTTTCATCTTCATTCCCCTTTTGCATCCCATTAAGAATTTTTCCGCTAAACGTCCAAACCATGTCATGATTGAAAAAAAAAATTTCCAACAATACACATAAGTCAAGATAAAAAACATCTCGAAATTCATAAAATCATCGCAGAATCTGTAAAATCTTTTTTTCCAACGCATTCCCAAACATAAACCTATATTTGACCTTGAGAGTTCAAATAATTAAAGTATTCAAAAGATTCATTTTTTCTTCACTTTTTCAAATTCTATAAAAAAATTGCACGTCAAGAAACTCAAAGCAATTCAAATATATTCTGAGACGATCTCTTCTTTGTGAATATTCATCCAGTTGAACCCTAATCGTGTAGATTAATTTGATCTGAGTGAAGGAACTCATGTTAGAGCCCTTTGATTCAATCATGCACATTGGACTCCCATTTTTATTTTGCATGGCCCTTATAAAGATTCCATATTGCTTCTCTTTCATACTATTAACATATTCACTTTAATAAAAAAGTTGAATTCCAAAGTGTTTCCTTGCATTAATGGAAATGCCCCGATCAGTGTGATTTTCGAATTCAACACTGCAAAAACTTGTCCCATCTATTGCACAGACGACAATGACTCATGCATGGGTCCATATATAAACACTTACCAAACAGTTTCCGTGATCAATTTTGATTTTTGAACCTCTCATCAAGCATTCTTATTAGAATCTTCACGAATCCAGAATTATCTATACACCTTTTTTTAATGCTTTATGTGCACAGAAACAATTACATTATCCTAACTTAGAAAACAAACAAGTTTGTCCCCCATATTTTCTCTGCATGATTTTCATACCGTGGGCTCCATATACAAGAAAATTCATCAGACTCGTGCATACGGATATAAATGGAAGTGAGAAATTCTGGCTTGCATGTGTTGAATATATTCCGTGAATATATCTCGCGCACACACTAACACACATATACATATTGTCATTTGATTTATATATTAAATGGTCAACGTGCGTATAACAGTGTTTTTTTTCATAAAATGAGATAATCTCCTTCACATATTTATCTCGTAAATGATAAGGAGAGATGAATTCAATCTTCATTTCAGTTTTTGATTTGATGTTCACTTTTTGCAGTGGAAGATGGTCAATAAAGTGCCTGCTTCAATCGTATATTCATCTTGAAGCTTTCCTTGTCGGCTTGGAATTAAACACAGAGAGCTTATAGTCTTCGGCTTCAAGAGCAATTTTTACTATGCTTTGTAAATGTGCAAGTAAATTAGGGATTAAGGTTCAACCAAGTAGACCCAAATTGAAAAGGACTCATCACTTCTAAATAATAATTAAACAATTAGCTAGCTAGGGGAGGCAGCTATGAGGTAAGCAGGTCCATCACAATGCCATAGTGCATGTTTGGTAATGACTTCTTCCCAACGGTGCACGCAAGTCAATATAAAACCATCTCGAAATCTGTAAAAATCATCTCGAAATTTATAAATTAAATCATCTCAAAATCCGTAAATTCTTCTTGGATTCCGTAAATTCTTCTCAAAATCCGTAAACTCCTTTCTCCTAATTAATTCCCAAATGTATTGTTGGATCATTAGGGTTTTGATTGGGAGTGATTGATGAGCCCCTTTAATTTGCAAACATAAGAGCATGTGGCTGGTCATTTAATTTCTGTGGTACTGTTAACATTTAGGCTTATGAAAAACATGGTGCTACCTAGCTCTAATATAATTGAGCTTAATTAGGTGTAGTATATCTCCTAACTTCAATGTGCATATACAGAGAGCATTTTCACACTAATCTGGACAATTTTTTATGGAAAAATTGGGCAGTAACGTCTCGTTAAAAATTTTATTGGTGAGACTAATCTAAGAATATCGGTACTTTGTATTTACAAAATTTATAGAGTATTGATTCTTTCCCCCGTGAAAATATTGTTAAATCTTTCTCGACAACAGAATCTTCAATGGGAACTTTTCCCAATTTTTCTGTTTTCTATTTCGGATGCAATTATATGCATGCTTTCTCCGTTTAAAAAAATCATCAAATCTTTTTCATCAATAAAATCTTCAATAGGGAAATTTTCCCAATTTTTCTTTTTTCTATTTTGCGTGCAATTATTATATATACCTTATAATTTGAATAATAATATTTTTGTGTTAATAGTGATAATTATTTATGTACATAATCTATATTAAATTTGGATGATTCTAATTTAATTTAATTTTTAAAATTTGAATATTTTTATTTTAAGGAATGTAAAATCATAAATAAGGATAATTTTATAATTTTTACTTTTAAAAAAAATTATCATCTAAAAAATTAAAAAAAATCTAAATCATTCAAAATGAATTTGGACCATTTAAATCACATAACAGTTGTAATGACCATTTGTTGGAGATGGATGAGCCAATAATTTAGTGACCTTTTTTTTTGGTACCACAATGAATAATTTGGGCTCAGATCATACGCCGTTACTTTGTTTTGGTTTGGGCTTCTATACGTTATGGTTCACGAGATCCATTCGGCACTTTGTGGCAGCAATAGTTGGACTTTAGTAATAGTAGTTGAATTCTTCTTTGTTCACATGAAACTCCATAAATTATACGTACGTTTAACAGTATTTTTCTGTAAAATGAGATAATTTGATTCACATATTTATCTCGACTTATGTAAAAGTACTTCTCTAATGCTTTCTCAAACGGGCACACTATGTAAATTACCAACTGCTTCATGCATGTCTAACTAAAGCAGCTAGTTATTCACAAAGTGAAACTATTCCATATTAAATGCGAGAGAATTATTGATGTAATTTAAAAGAAAATAAAAACTTTAGCAAAAACAAATCTAAGCACAAGGCAATAGATTTGGAAAAAGAACAACTTTTCCGTACGGAATTTTATTTTTCGTGCAGTTGCCACTTGGATATTCTTGAAGTGCTTCCCAAGCAAATTCTATTATGGGTTTCGAAAGGAAGTAATCTAGATTTCATGTTCATATATAGCTGGCCTCGTACTCATTTTCTCATAAAATAATAACTAAATGAAAAGGACGAGAAATGATTCTATGGTTATTTCCTCAAGCAACTCTGTTAATTCCATTGCTTTCCGTTATTCTCTCTTCCCACCATGATCTTGGTTAATTAATTAATTGGCAAAATCCGATTAGCCTTGCTCGCTGTTTTCTTATAAAGATAAAACAGTACTGTTATGCCGTAGAATAATATGCAAGTTGGATTGGAAATATATACGTTGGATGGCATAATTGATTATGTTGTAGATATTAATAAATCTAAATAGATTACTTAGTTATAACATATATTACTTTATCTTTTTGAAATATTTATGCGTACCATTTGATTATATATTAATTTATAAATAAGAAAGATTATTTTAAAACAATATGATACATATAAATATTTTAAAATAATTTATTTTGTTTCATTAATATTCTCAAATGATTGAAGAATGTCTTATTTTAAAGCTGGGAGGATGTACAGTATATTATGACTTTATAGTTTATACGTAGTATGTGTTCGTCCGTCTGTTGGAATGTAAATGGAAAGTTTCTTGAGGGCAAAGGTGAACCAAGACAATGTACCAGTTTGGAAACGCGGTAGAGAAATACTTTCATGTATGTTAAGGTAAATATGTGAAGGAGATTATCTCGTTTTGTTGAAAAACACTGTTAAACGTGCGTTTAGGTTTTGGAAACGTTCCATCAAATAAGCCCAACAAGAAATATGATTAGATATTACGAAACCAGGGTGAAGAATTGTTCATATTCCAAAACCCTTCACAGCCTTGAATATTGATACCCTTCCTTGTAGTTATGGGCGTCTCTTAATTACAAACTAATCTGCTGAATATATTATTTCATGCCTCCGATGTCATCCATTGTGGGTAAAATATAATATTTGAATAGGGATGACAAATTTTGGAAGCTGAAAGCGGATAGAGGCTAAATTAATCCAAATCATCATCATGAGCTGCAACAACCCTTTATTGTCATGCAAGAATAAGCTCGACGATCTAGCAGCATGGCTCATCAATGGCGTCGCCTCTGCCTTCTTCGCTTCATTAGACTGGCTCTCTTGCATGTACGTGGACACAAGGGAAGAACCTGACGAAGATATCAACGCTTTGCCTCTCATCTCAAAACCAGAGATTGAAGATTCAAACTCCACCTTCGAAGTCTCGATCAATTAAGGCCACAATTGAACTTCTATATATATATATATTATATATTATATCAGCAAGTGGTAACTATAATTTGATGTCTCTCTGCATCTCTGTGTGTGTGTGTTTTCTTCCTTACTGATGTTATATATATTTGTCTTGTTCAGTGCCTTGTACGAACGTACCTTGATTTGAAATGAACCTATTGATCATATAATCATAATCTCAGATAACTAAGAAGAAAAGGGTTCTCTATTGAAATATAGACAATATCAATTCTGTCTCTGTGTGGCCTGTAGATGGAAGGGACGTCCATGTAATATTTATTGAGATCAGGAAATGAAGGGAAGACATTAATTAATTAATTACTTAATTAACTATATATTCTTGAATCCAAAGTGGGAGCAACATAAAAAGGAAAGATCTTGGAATATGAGGGCAAGAAAGCAGTTGGTATAATAGTTGATCATAGGAAAGAGTGATCGATTATTCTGTCTTTTAATTAGCTGTTGGTCAATGATTGATAAATGAGGGTAATCAAGAAAGCCACCATTGTTAAGGTTTGTGGACATGTGGTTGAAGATGAAGCACATAATATAGAGTCTGCTTTTGCTAAAGCCCTTTAAGGATGATTTTGGTTTCTGTAAGGCAGACACTTTGCTCGTCTTTTGGTCACAAATTAAAGGATATATCTGCCAACTTATATGAAAGCTTTATTGAGTTTGGATACATTTGCATGTGGTGGGGTTCAAATAAAAGCAGCTTGATGAATTGTCCTCTATTTTTTGGTTACATGAACATTGAAGGATCTGGGACTTGTATCTTTTTTAAGGAAAAAAAAAAGATTGATAGACAGTTCAAGAGTACTTTTATATTAATTATAAGTACTTTCTCTTCGTTTTCACTTTGAATTTTTTTTAATTCAAGAGTGCCTTTTTTAACACTTGCTTATAACTGCTGCTGATGGCGAAGTAGACAGAACGCTTGGTCCCCAGAAAATAGGGAGTATTAAATGGACTTTGGGGTCTTTGATTAGTGAGAAATTCTTGGATGAACATGGTCTGCCTGCTCATTTATGGCTGACCAATAGAATTATGACAGCTCATACATTTTTAATCATATGTGTAAGCCTACTTGTCATGCATCTCTCTCTTATTGTGTCCGTTTAGTAATATGGTAGAAAAGTGATTTTACGTAAATCGAGGTAAATATGTAAAAAAAATTATCTTATTTTGATGAAAAACACTACTGAACATGCATTTGATAACCACACCGCCAAACAAACCATTATTTTAATTGCGTTTAGAAATGCATGCCCTCTCTCTCGCCTCTGCAACACTCAAAATTCACCCCCTCTGCAGCATCACCACCCCTCCCCACCCCAAAAAAAATTCCAATGGAGCGGCGCCCTCATCAACATCATCTCAAGGGGCTCCTTCGATCAGATGCTCAAGCGCCGAGACGACGTTCCTGCCCGGCCAGAGGCTTCTACACCGGTGATGTTGGAACGCACGAGAGGGAGATCGCCGCTTTCTTCGGACAAACTTCTCATGAGACCATCGGCGGTTAGCCCAGCGATCCCGACGGTCCTCACCCATGGGGCTACTTTCATTGGCCAAACTTCTCGTGAGCCAAGCAACTTGCACTTTGGAAAACCGTTGGAATATATCTTTGCATAATGCATTTTATTTAGAATGAATTTTATCGAAATACATTTATATTTAAATAAATATTAGATTCAGAGTACATTCATTTCGGTAAAAATAAATTTTTTACTTAAAATATATTTTAAAAGAATGAGTTACCAAATACTAAAATTTATAAATAACAAACATTTAGATTCAAAATGTATTTTAGACTCAAACAACTTGTTGTTAAGCACCCAAAATATAAGGGAAAGGGGAAGATGAGAGAGAGACGTGGTGAGGGGGTTGGGGGAGATTGGATGGGGCTTGGGAGAGTGGCGCCAAACAGAAGGGGTGAATTTTGAGAGTGTTGAAGTAAATATGTGAAAATTTTTTTTCAATTTATAAAAAATAATATTAAACGTGCATTTAGGAAGATCAGACACTCCCAAACATGATAATAAGAGAGAGGGAGGCATGATAAGTAAGCTTACACATAAGATTAAAAATGCATGAGCTGTCTTAATTCTACTGGTCAGACCATAAATGAGCTAGCAGACGAGGTTCATCCAAAAAAATTCTCTCGGTTAGTATATTACTTTTATAATTTTATGATTTTATTTATAAGTTATTTTATAATGTTTCACTGTAACCAAGAAAAATTTTATAATTTAGTAATCCTGAATAATTTTTAAAATTTAATAATTTTTAAAAATTTCTATATTTAATGTACACTCTTCTTTTTTTTTTTTTTGCCAAATAATGTACACACTTCCTAAGGAAAAAATCATCTACACAATAATAATTTAAAAGTAAAATTGTATATTAGTATAAAACATTTAACGATATAAATTATGAATGAGATAAAAAATTTCACCCTTACTGGAAGGTATATTCAAATGTTTGTGTTGCCGTGGGTCTCTTGTTGCACATCAGACATCACATTTAGAAAAGCGGTGAAAAAGTTTTTTTTCTCAAATCGAGGTAAACTGAAGGAAACGTTTTCTATATTGTAATCTTGCTGCCATGTTCTGTCTTAAATTGGGGGGCTATCTTTTTCTATAAAATATCTTCTGTAAATATGTAACGTTACTTGCTAATTACTTGAAAGTGAGAGGTAGATTCATAATCAACCCTATTTGAGGAGAAACTCTCGAGAACGTAACTTTTTTGTATTCAGAAGTGACTAATTAATTAGAGCACGAGTTCTTTTTTTCTGAGAGCTGAATCTCTCACTACTCAGTACTCAATCTCGTTACTGTAACGTGAAAGAATCAATTTTACACAAAATACATATGCAAATTAGGGGGGGCTACACGAAAAAGCAAAAGGTCAACAAAAAAAAAAAGGGGCGCTACAAATATGTATGTGAATACTGCTAGATCCGTCTTTGTTTTTTTTTTTCTGTCTTTTACTTTTTTTTTTTGTTTTTTTAATAAAATTTTTCCCCTCTTTGATGAATAAGTTAATTTGCCATAGCCTTCTTTACTTTTTAGTGAGGTTCCTCTATCAATCACATGGACATTGCTTGACACATTCCACCTTCTTTACATAATATTTTCTGGGAGAAGGAGGATTAGATTTTAAGTAAAGGAAATAATACCTGATGGATCCATAACTTGTTAAAATATAATAAGTTATTTCCATTTATCATTGAAAAATCGTTCTTGTAATTTATTAGATATTATTTCTCATACTTAGGGTCTAATTACGATTCTTCGTGATACTCTTGGCCAATCAACAGAGGCACCCCACATGGGTCAATATTAGGCCAACAACCTTCAAAACTCGGTTGGTTAGGTTTCATATATGCTTCTATATATTGTTACCTAATTAGTATGAACACCACCACCTATATGCTCTACATTTAATAATTTATTCCTTCGTCAAAACCTTCATTATTGGATGCAGTTTGTGTTAATTGATCAGCTGCATTTATAGGTGACGTTTCCTGTAGAATCAGTAATTGAACTTTAATTTGGTACCAACATGTTGCTGATTGATACGGTGAGCAATCCTACCTAAAGAGAAGCACGGAAATTTCAATCTTAGAAAGCGTATTTGTAAGTAAAAACAAAGGTTTTTGTACGCTTTCAATCTTGAAAGGGATTAACCTCAATATCAAAATAACTTGAAAACACCCTTACAATTTACTTAAAAAAAATTGAACTCTAGTACTGTGATGAACTAATTTAACTAGTTGATCCACGTGCGTGTCTGTGTGGTTTGTTTAATCATTGAAACACAGAAGAAAAGCACATGACCATGGTAAAAAAAGAAACACGAAACACCATCATGCACCTCTGTGCATAGTGTCAGAGACCTAGAGCTAGAGCAGCCAACATGTTCTCAGGTTAAGCATTTGTAAAGCTGCGCCATCTTCAATACTTGCTCTTCCTTTTCTTA
>JANTPZ010122544.1:0-17759 GCA_025593235.1 Vachellia pachyceras | reverse complement strand
GTATTTGTATTGATTTTATATTTGACATATTTGTATTGATTTATTATAGGACTCTCAAGAGGTTTCATCGTCAGTTCCTATAGCACAAAAAACAAAAAGGATTAACAAAAAGAAAGATACACAATCTCAAGTTTCATCGACTTCATACTTAGAAGCGTCAACACAACCTGCATAAACACAATATTCAACAGTTTCATTCTCAGTACCTACACATATTTTTCCACCCTCCACGGCACAACCATCATCATTTACAAGTTTATTGATGGTATAAATCAATCAATTGCTTACTCCTACATGTTACATATGAAAATCGTATTTTGATACCATATACATTACATTTATGAATGTAGGCACAAGGAAATGAGATTCCATCACTCGAAGCCATAGATGTTATGACAATTGGTACACAAGGTAATGAATTGAAAAGTATGTTTATTAATTTCAATGATATCATGTACAATTTTGGGCATGTATGGACTATTTTACAAATTTGACATACTACATTGTAAACTAAGTACAAATTCTTTTTTTGATACAGGAAAGTAAAATACACGGTGGACTCTTTTTTATTTTTGAGGTCAGTTCTTCAGGTTGCCTGTTTTGCTTGCACAGATCAAATGATGGTATTTTTGATGGTATGGTTGTATGCCAAAGGACTCTTTTTGTTTTGCTTCAGGCATTGTAAGTCAAGAGTATATCAATCCATTTGTAAGCCAAGTGTATATCGATCCATTGACTCTTTTTGTTGCTTCAGGCATTGTAAGGCAAACTTAATTGCAATGTTCAAAATTAATTGCAATACTCTTGATAAGATAGAGTGAAATAATCTTTCCAATGTATAATCTTTCCAGATTAAAATGTTTCCATCTGCTGCACAAACACAAATTCATTAAGGTAACATTTCAGCAATACTCTTGATAAGACAACAGAGTGAAATAAAAGAGGGTACCATACCGGAGTTTCCCACTTGAGCTTTTCTTATCAGCAGGGTACATGAAGATACCACCATAGAGCAATGTCCGGTGGACATCAGCAACTATGCTGCATAATTCATAATTGTTAGCATCAATAATGAAAATAATTTCTGAAGAAAGGAGAAATGAATGTACCAAAAATACCTTCCAATGTATCTAAGAGACTTTGGTGGTGAACCATCTTGAGGATATTTGCAGCTTTCTACATATCTTAAAAATAAAAAAAAAATGATGAAAGACTCAGAAATATCTCCTTCAAAACATTATTCATTCCCACCAAAATTGGTTTGAACTAAGGAAGTAATCTTGAAGTATATGAGCTTGGTCTACAGGTAAAATCTGTACAGCATTGGATTGTGATATTGGAAATCTAATAGCATAAAAAGGAAAAAAAATAGACCTGGTGTCAAGTAAGTTATAAGGTTCATTGAAAGTTCTGAAATAAGTGCTTGGTGAGGTGATGATCCCTGTGCAAAGCCTCTGATAATGGAGTTCCATGCTTCAGTTGAAGGGTTGTCCATATGATGGAATAAATGTTGAGCATAAGACATGGAACCTGCAACTGAGACAGCACAAAAGTTCAAGAGTCTGTTGGAAATAGTAACATTGTGATGGAGCCCACTAATAATGACATTTCAGCATATTGTAGTCAAGGCCCAGTTGCTGCAAGTATAGAAAATCTTCATATTTCCATTAAAAGAAAGCCACCAATGATTTTCAACTGCATTAGCAAGACAAATGCAATTAATAAACAGGGGACCAAAATTCCATGAACTAACATGCATCACATACATACATATCTTAAACCAAATTGATTTCTGATATCTCAAAAGGATAATTAAAGATGATATCCTAGTTTTTCCATTAGTAAATATACCTTTCAAAGTTTTCTAATATATATAAGAAAATAACTATATCATAAGAGTAGAATCCAAATAAACCAATGCCACATTGAACAAACAAGTAGCATTTTAATTAGAACATTTATAGATTCAACGAAATGCTAAAAGATATCCAAATTAACAAAGAATGATAGTTAAAAAAAATGAAAGAAACCCCGTTAAGGAAGCAACAGTCATCACGAAAATTGACAGCCCCAACATTCTAGTCTTATTCTGAAGGGTCCAGGAAGGAAGTGACTATAAACCCCTCAGACTATCAGCTCACTAACTCTAAACCAGCAACCATTCAATTCAATCACAAGAAAAGCACTCAATATACAAATAGTTAGAATACAACTATAGTTAAAGCACTCAGTAAGTTGCACACAGAACCCATCACACTCCAACAATCTCTCCTTAAGATTGGAAAAGGGAATTGCATCGTTATACCTTACGCAGTACATGGGGACAATGAAGGTGTTGCAAATAAAGATACATAGGCGTGTGCTGAAGAAGAAAACAGAATAACGCATAAGAGAGGTTTGGAGTGTTTGGACTAACCTTTGGTGCACGCGTAAGAGAGCATTTCCCTGCGCTTCCATAGCGGACTGATTTTCCGATAGGGCTTTGCGAAGCGATTCCTCGACAGTGTCCATCGACGATGAGTGTAGCGCCAAACGCGAGCTACGGCGGACCAACGACCGGAGACGAAGCAAATTTGACGAGGACCTCGATTTTGGGCGAAGAAGGAGACTTCACAGAGATGGAGGCATCGATTTTGGGGGAAGGAGGAGGGATGGAGGAAGACGAGTCTGATTTTGGTTGAGACCGTTGCGGGATATTGTTTCACTCATCGCGAAAGTGAAGAGTATTGGGTGCCAAGAAAGAAAGTTGAAAGCAGAGCGTCGCGGGAGGGAAACAACATTAGTCAAACGGTGCGTTTCGGACGATGGGGACAGTACGCCAATCTAATGCCATGCATCGAAACTGGATCCCATGTCAGCCCCTTATATGTATATACATATGTTATATTTATTATTTTTCTTACTTTCTATATAGAATTATTTTTTTATTATTTAATATTTCTTTGATTTATGTACATCACATTATGCCATATTCTATTTGACTCAAATGATTACCTAATAAATTATACTTAGCAAAAGTATTAATTTTAAATAACAATTAAATTTTTTAAATAAATAATTATTTCTCAATGATAATTATATTCTCTCAATAAAATTTAGGATGTTACTGGGGTGATCCTATGCTTAAGACTACGTTTAAGACCGGAGGAGTTATTTTTGTTTTTAACCGATTAACAGTCTTAGATAATTAGCTGGGTTGGACACCCGCGCTACGGGCATGGAATGTATAAAGAAAAGTTCAGCTCAGATGCGTGGCGAACATGGATGGCCCGAAGGAGAAAAGGATGCAATGCAACAGAAATTCTTCTCTAATGTCAACATATCAGCATCACCATACACAAAACTACAACAGAGATAACATTATGCTCCATATGTAATGAATAATGGGGTGTATCAATTAAGTCTAATCAATCCATCTAGTTTTTTCAGCATTCGAATAAAAAACTCTGACAAGGTTTCTTCTCACTTTGGCTCGTTACCATTGCAGAATGGGAGTAAAAATATATATCCCCGTCTCCAACTCAGTTCAGCATCCCGTTGACTTCAGTTGCACATGAGATTGATCAGTTTATTATTATACTCCAGCTTTCAGTGAAATTGCAGCCATATCAGCTGGATAGCAGGCTTTCTCATTTAATAACAAACGTCCCGATTCCAAGTATTTCGCGTTGAAATTGCTCAAACTGTTTCGGATTCTCTGGGGGGCACTCGGTTTAATAGCATTATTCAACTCAAAGGAGGAAAAAGTTAGAGAAAGGTGAGATAAAACAAAATCAAGAAACAGCCATTTCTGCAACCTTGGGAGCAAGCTAATACTATATCAAACCGTTTAAAAAGATAGTCCCAGTTACAAGTAAGCAGCATCGACAGATGGGAATGAATGAGAAAAAAGGAATCTACAGCCAATCAAAGCTACGCGAGTTTTATAGCGGAGGATAGAAACCCACCAGTAAATTGAGCTTCAGAGACGCAATAAGATCGCCGGGTGGGCCTCCTTTTCCAGGGGGCGGGAGTGGGGGCGGAGGAGGGTCAGCAACAGAGGCTTGGTTCACAGCCGAATTCAGAACAAGGCATGGCTTGCGGCGGCGCTGGAAATGTCGCCAAAGAGGAGATTGAAGGATGCCTTTTGTATTGCAGGGAATTAAATTCCTGACAGAGGAAGAGGAGGATATTAAGCGGGGAGGACTAGAGGTGGGAGATTGAGGAGGAAGAGCGAGGGAAGGCATGGCCATGCAGGAGATGGTTGTTAACCAAACGGTTGGGGGTGGGAAGAGTAGAGCGAAGCCGAAGGCTGAACTGCTGAAGAATATTCGCAGCGTTATTGATTTTTTCGTGGGAGGTTCTGGCTTCTGGTTGTGAAGGGAGAGAGGGAAGCAGACTGATCGAGGACGAAAATGCTGCATTTTGATGGATGAGGACCGTACTCTATTAGAAGGAAATGCATCGAAACCGGATCCATTTTTGTATGCGTAACAGCAATGCTAAAATTACCGTACTTTTTGAGATATAATATCTACTTTTACCCTTTTTAAAAATTAATTATACTAGCTTATATAGTTAAAAATTTAGTTGTCACATTTATCAC
The DNA here is from genome assembly GCA_025593235.1 of Vachellia pachyceras. Lineage (NCBI taxonomy): Eukaryota > Viridiplantae > Streptophyta > Magnoliopsida > Fabales > Fabaceae > Vachellia > Vachellia pachyceras. The sequence goes on along the minus strand of JANTPZ010122544.1, from coordinate 13,174 downwards.
CTAAATATATATAAATATGATGTTTTGGGGGAGAGATTGATAGTGTCGCCGTTTGAGAATGCAGTAAATAAGTACGTTTACATAGGCTCAGTTTGAGAATACGGTAGAGAAGTACTTTTACGTAAGCCGATGTAAATACGTGAAGAAGATTATTTCATTTTACGGAAAAACACTATTGAACGTGCTTTTGGATGAGAGTTAAGCTTTACCAAATAGAGTCGTAATTTATGTAAATATATAATATAGATTATTTCATCATACGGTGACAAACGTTGCTTTTGGCTTCCCGTGATAGCCAGTAATGCATGCAGACAGTTACCTTGGGATTTGCCCTTTTACTGGTTTCCTTTTCTAATGTGGGTGATGTTAGACCGATTCAGAGCCTCGCACAGTCTCTTCCCTCACAGTCTCTCTCACAGTCGCCAAAACGCGACGTTTTGTTTAATTTTGGCCTCCGTTTCATTCTGACCTATGGTTCCATTCATTTCATTGCGGTCTCTGGTTACTTCACGCTGCGCCGCTCCCTCCGCGTACTCCTTACAAGAGCAATAACTGCAATTATTTCTAATTTTCTCTTGGAAAATAAAAAAAATGTTTGCAGGAAGAGGAATATACTAAAAAGTTTACCATAAGAAGAGATACCAGAGAATTGCAGGCGTACTATCAAAAAATCTATGAGCAACATGTCCGAGAGATGGTGAATTTACAGAGAAACCGTGAGGCTTCATTTTGAACTTTGTTCTTGCAAGTTCTGTCAATGATGACATTCTTTGTATTTTTTTTTGAAATAAGTGACGCCATTAATTTACCATGTCTTATTCTTCTCATATTGCTATTGAAGAGAGGAGATGGATATGCCACTGTATTGTATGATGTCCTGAAGGCAAATTAATGGCGAATTTAAACAAAACGCTGCGTTTTGACGACTGTGAGAGAGACTGTGAGGGAAGAGACTGGGTGAGGCTCTAAATCGATGTTAGACAAGGTCATACCAAATCATCCAATCAAAAATTCAAATCACTTCCTTTCTCTGAGGCTGAAATCCCGAAGCCCAATGAAACCTTCAACGTTACACTGTGAGAAGCCCATGCATACGCACTCGCTTCCCACATCACCGTCCATTTCGTATCCGACGGCCCTCACTCCTCCTCCTCCTCCAACCTGCAAAACCGACCGTTTTGAAGGGCTATACACGATGAACAAGAATCTCAGGCCCACGCGATCTCATCCCTTCTCCCCCTGTCACATTCCAATTCCTGCTCCGAAATTCTTCCATTACGAAGCCTAGTCTCCATTCTCTCCCGAATCTCCCACATTCGTATGAGAGAGAGAGAGAGAGGAGAGGGGAAGAAACGCAGCTGGGACGTTTTTCGGCTTCCTCTCCTTACATGTAAGGTAAATGTGACTTTATTAATGTTCTCCTTTTTAATTTTTTACGTGGTTTTCTTCAATTATATGCAAAACCGATGTATTTGATGGTGAATTTGAACTTCCTGATGTGTTTTTTTGTGTCTTATCTAAAAGTGCTTTGTTTATTTGGTTTTAGAAGGATCAGGTTTTGGGTTCGTTCGTATTGATGTGAAGATTCGCCTTTCGAGGTCTGAAATCCACGGTATATTATTTTCTTTCATCTTGGGATCACAATTTGTCGATTGATTGCGCCCTGTCCTAGCCCCGAGTTGAAGACTAGGTAGGAAAGGGAAGAACCAGAATGCTGGAAATTGGGTTATAAAATTTGAGCAAGTGCCGGTGTGGAGATGTGTTGATTGTTTTGTCTGTTCTAGGGGGAATTTATTTCAATTCACCGGGCTATAGAAAAAAGGAAACTGTCATCCTTACGTTCGATTTTATATGCGTTGCTTTAATTTTTGTTCCAACGTAATTGATAATCATGGCATGTGCTTCACTATACTTGTTCTTTTGTAGTTAATGTTGCTTTTAATTCACTTACATATTTCTTGCTGATATTTCTGTGTAACTTGTATTTTGGAGATGGCCGGTGGGAGTAATGTAAATATGAAGGCAGAGGGTTTGCAACCTTTGCCAAATAGGAATATTGAGGAAACTTTGAAGAGTGAGGTTGAAAGGATACTACAAGAACAGCGCAATCCACACTTATTTTATCAAGAAAGGGATCTCAATATTTTTCGGAGTGGAAGTGCTCCTCCAACAGTGGAGGGATCTCTTAGCGCTGTCGGTGGTCTTCTAAGGAACTCTGATGTTGGGTTAATCAATAGTAGGGGCAGTAACAATGGTGGACTTTTAACTGAAGATGAGCTTCGTTCACATCCTTCTTATCTTTCGTATTATTACTCACATGAAAATAACAATCCAAGGTTGCCCCCACCATTGGTGTCAAAAGAAGATTGGCGTGTTGCTCAAAGGTTTCAGGTCGGGGGGTCTTCATTTGAGGGATTTGGAGACTGGAGGAAGAAGTTGGGTGTGAACGGTAATGGTTCATCATTATTTTCAATGCAGCCTGGAGTTTCAGTGCAACAAGCAGAAAATGATCTGATGGAACTGAGGAAAACCAGTGGCCGAAATCTATCTTGGCAGAATTCTGCACAGCAGATTGACCGTACTTCAGATGGTTTGGTCAGAATGACTGGTGGGAGTCTTGGTGTGAGGAGGAAGAGTTTTGCTGACATTCTTCAGGTAATTATTTTATCCCGATTGCATGCATATTATTTCTAGTTCTGAATGTGACATTCTTTGTGCAATTAATAATGTGGAATTATTTTCTTTACAATGTTCTGATGAACTGTGGCAAAAGTTAATAGTTGATTTTGTGATTTTTTTTAAGCACTCTTAAAATATGTAACACACAGCTCATTGAAAATTGTTGAACAAAAATTTGAAGGTCTGGGCTGGGCTTTACTAGCTTTACGGTTTTCCGCAATAGAGTTGTCATAGCTATGCACAATTGCTTTTCTTTTGTTTTCCTTCTTCAGTAGACATGGTCTTAACATTTCCATACTGATGGCAAGGTTCGTACATGTTACTGGTCATTACTATTGATCTTTTGGTTTAATTAACGCCAACATGTGCAATTTGTTAGTGTAACTTAGTATCAGTAATTATGCAGCATTTTTTGCAGTCTCAATTTCAATCTTATGCTTCATTCCCCCACGTTAACCATAATCATCCTCAAATATGGAAGAACTTTGCTACTTGCTGGTTGCATGTTGAACTAGTTTCTTATCTTGCTCTGGCATTGGCATTCCATTGTGCTTTTTACTTAAGTTAGCATTTTTTGCAGGACGGCCTTGATCAGCCCACTTCCATGTCAGGTAATATGTCACGTCCAGCAAGTTACAATGCATTTACTGACATTATGGATTCAACTGGCTTGGCTGATCATTATCCAACAGGTTTATGCAATGGTGTTGAATCCTTGGAGTGCTTGCATCCTGCAGCTGCTACTCCTTGTCTGGATGGACTTCAGAACCATGGGCTAATGGCTTCTCATGGTTTTGCATCTGCTGTGGGTTCATCTCTGTCAAGGGGTACAACCCCTGAACCTCAGGTCATTGGTAGACCTCTTGGGTCCACACTTACTCCTGTTTCTGGTGCTAGTAATGTTGGTTTTGTCGAGAATAATGTTGTAGGTTTGAATGCCCAGAAAGGTCACTCTTCCAGTATGACTGAACTTGCTGAAATGATGTCTTCTTTATGTAGTATGAATTTGTCTAACACTAGACATGCAGAGCAAGATAGTCTTCTGCAATCTAGGTTGCAAAAGGAAATTGGTAATCAGCCAGATCTTTTATTAAGAACAATTAGTAACTGTAACAATCTTGTTGAACTGCCCAGACACAATGACATTGTAATGAACCTGAACGCAATGACTTCAAATGAGCAAGCCAATATAATGAAAAGAAGTGCTTCATCTGCTAGTATTCACTCAAAAGTGCATTCTATTGGAAATGTCCATCATGCTCGAAAAAGTTTGCCAAGCATGGATGTTGCTGGCCATGTTCAGGGTGCATATCCTGTAAACTCAAATTTAAATGCTGTGTACAAGAATCATATTGACACAGGTCTGGTTCTCTCTTCCCTTCTAACTACTCTGTGTGTGGATGTGTGAAATTATTTAAGCTATTAAAGAATTGTGGAGTTTAGTCTTTAGTCACCGTGAACAGGTTTTTTTTTTCAGCTTTGAGAGATCAGGGTGACATGAAAAATTTAGATGCACTAGGAGATCAAGTTGGTCCTGATCTTCATTCCTCAACTGTGTACCCATGCTTCATACAACAAGTGCGGCAAGGTTCTGATTACTTGGGCCATGGTCCAGGTGATAATTCGCAATTGAGAAATTTCTCTGTTATGTCACATGGAGACTTTGAGGGACTTCAGCAAGCAGATCTTGAGACACTTCTTTCTCAACAAAAGCAGCAGTATGAACTTTCACTTCTTGCCAAATCTGGATTTCTTGATTATGGGTTCTATGGGAGTCAACCATGTGGCCTTGGCATACCATACTCAGGAAAGCAGATTGCAAATTCCTTCCTTCCGTCTCTTGGACCAGGAAATCAACTGTTTGAAAATGCAAGTGCATCACAATTTGATTCTATGGTGAAGAGTTCGATAGGAGGTTCTATTGGGCCCTCTCACGGTGATGTTGGCAATAGCTTGGAGGGTAGATTTGTATCATCCTTACTTGATGAGTTTAAGAACAAGGCTAGATCTTTTGAACTTCCAGATATTGTTGGTCATGTGGTTCAATTCAGGTATGGACCTTTGACTTCTCGGGGCTTCTCTTCTCTTGATATGGCTCTGGAAGTATGAATTGATAATCTATACCATAATGCAGCACTGATCAGTATGGGAGTCGCTTTATTCAGCAGAAATTAGAAACAGCCTCAGCAGAAGAAAAGATGAAGATATTTCCTGAGATGATTCCTCATGCTCGTACTTTGATGACTGACGTCTTTGGGAATTATGTTATACAGAAAGTAGAATTGGTTTCTTTTGATCTGGTAATGTTTATGCTCGTTCTTTAAGGAATAAATCTTGAATGTGGTGTTTGGATTTGCAGTTTTTTGAGCATGGTACAGAAAGTCAGAGAATTGAGTTAGTCAGTCAACTAACAGGTCATGTTTTACCTCTCAGTCTGCAAATGTATGGTTGCAGAGTGATTCAGAAGGTAACTGCTGTGCCTCTTATTTCATCATGAATCCCTCTTTAAATGTATCATGCTTGACATGAACGTTTCATTTTTTGATATTTGTACGGCATTTTCTTTCTTGACATGGGAGACTTTAGTGACTTGTTTATAATGTAGGTGATCTCTTTAGTGAACTTCATAAAGTAATTTCTGTTCAGTGTTCATTACTTTTATGTATACAGTCACCTTTTTCTTCAATGAGTAAATAATGAATTAAGTTGAGATAAATAGGTAGGCTTGCCTGTTGCATACCTTTATGTGGCCAGTAAATGTCCCATTTCCATTCCATAATTATCTCATGTCCTAAATATACATGCATATTTGGCTTAGGTTCAAAAATAGAGTTGATTAAATTTTATAGTTTTCACTGTGGATTATGATAAGTACTCATTGTATCAAGGCTGTATGCAAGTTGTAATTTCAGCTATTACAAAAATTGGCTGTTCTTGTTGTGTAACAATACGAGCATAAAATGGCAATGCTTTCCATTTATGGTCAGATGTAATCACAAGCAGAATTCTTTTTAGTGCACTCCAATCTCTCCCCTCCTTCTATTAATTTCTCTTGTTTATTGCTTTATGCTGAGACCATAATTGCTTTCTTGTCATATAGCTGAAGAAATTATTTAAAATCATCCACAGGCATTGGAAGTGGTTGATGTTGATCAGCAAACTCAAATGGTTTCAGAGCTTGACGGTGCAGTAATGAAATGTGTACGTGATCAAAATGGTAACCATGTTATCCAAAAGTGTATAGAGTATGTTCCTCAAGATCGAATTCAGTTTATTATCTCATCTTTCTATGGGCAAGTTGTGGCTCTTTCTACCCATCCATATGGGTGTCGTGTTATTCAGGTTAGACCTGCTGTAAGTTGTTTATCTATGTGGAGACAGTTATCAAAATTTTTACATTATGATGATTTAACGTTTTTCATAATTCTTAACAGAGGGTTCTGGAGCATTGTAATGATCCAGATACACAACAAATTATTATGGATGAAATCATGCAATGTATCTGCAATTTAGCACAAGATCAATATGGAAATTATGTTATTCAGGTCTGAATTTACTTTCTTTGAATAACGAATTGCTTATCCCCTTTAACATGTTTCATATCATGGAGGAATAGTTAATGGGCAATGGAGATAGCTGCTTTATTTAACAGTAGACAATTTATTCTTTAAATTTATTATTTCAACGTCATCATCACTTGTAATATAATGTCATCCGTTGAGAAAATCAAAAATTAATTTTCCATAAAAATAAAGTAGCTATTCTACCTTTCAAGTGTTTACTACAGCAACAATCCTTATCCCCCCCAACTCCCAAGTGGGGTCAACTTGTGACTATATGGATTATATGATACTATTGTGTTCTATTAACAAATAAACTTTTGGATATATCGTTCACCAATAGTCCCATTAATAACTTGAAATTGTTTGTTCAGCCCTCATCACCAGTGTCTCCAATGATCTTTTTCAAATGTTTTTTTACAATTTTCTTCTCTATAGATGCCAATTTCTTTGTACCTTCCAAGTGTTTGTAAAAAGTAAAAACATAGATCGTGTTCGTTTGGGAACGCGATAGAGAAGCACTTTTATGCAAGCTGAGGTAAATATGTGGAGGAGATTATCTCGATTTGAGGAAAAACATTGTTGAACGTACTTTTAGGGAGTAAATAAGCTTTTTCCAAACAAGCACGATCTCTGCTTCACTAGGTGGGGTCTAATAACATATTTATGTTAGTTTTACCGTTTACTTATTCTCTAGTTGCTCCTCTGCCCTACCTTTCTTTGGTAGCATGTCCTGCAACATGGAAAACCACATGAACGATCTGCTATCATCACCAAGCTTGCTGGGCAAATTGTGAAGATGAGCCAGCAGAAATTTGCTTCTAATGTTGTTGAGAAGTGCCTGACTTTTGGCAGTCCTGAGGAGCGTCAACTTTTGGTGAATGAAATGCTTGGTACAACCGATGAAAATGAGCCTTTACAGGTTTGCCCACCTTTTTTAAAATTAGCTTCATTGCATAGTGTTTTACAGAACTCTGGATTCGGTCCTTTTTTTTAGAAGAATCAACAGACGAGATCAAAGCATAAGATTAAAGCATAATTATGTTATTGTGTTTTCTCCTACTTATTCTGAATATGCGCACATGTAGCTGGCACAAGTCCGCTGTCCCACTTTGTTGAATTCCTTAAATTTCGGAAACTATCAACCCGTAGTATAGTTATGCCAATTTGGATATTATCATTTGCCAACGCAATTCAAAAATAGGCCCCTCTGCTCTAATGTCTCCTATATCTTGCTATCTGAGGTCTGTTGCAATATTTTGATGAGTACATTGCTAAAATTCTCTAACTGAGGAACCTGTTATGGAATTACTTTCCCGCTAAAAGTTCCGGTATCAAATTACAATTAATCGAATTGCAGTTGCTTACTGAATAGATTGATAATGTAACATGCAAATTGCAGGCTATGATGAAGGATCCTTTTGGAAATTATGTTGTGCAAAAGGTTCTTGAGACATGTGATGATCAAAGTCTTGCCTTGATTCTTTCTCGGATTAAGGTTCATCTGAATGCCCTGAAGCGGTACACTTATGGAAAACACATTGTTTCTCGTGTCGAGAAACTTATAACCACTGGAGGTAAGCCATGCAAAGATTACTTTCTGATGCAAGTTTGTATTTCTTGCTTGTGATTTCTCACAAAGCATAATCTTGATTACTCAGAAGCCCCCCTTTTTTTTGCAGAAAGGCGCATCAGTTTGTTGGCCTAGTCAACTTCTTCTGGCATCCTTGTTGAGGAAGTCATGCCACCTAATAAAGAACATCCTTTTTGTACAGTTAACACAGATGTTGCTTAGTAAGTTGCTACTAGAAACCTTTTAACTGTGGAGATTCTTAAAGCCTTGTAGATAAAACACACTCAGCTGGGCCATTGAAATAAGCTATTTTTCTGCAAAACTTTGAAGGGCTGTCCACTCTGTATGTTCAAGATCGTTAGAATGTCACGCCACTTACTACTAGCTTTTTTGGGAGTGTGTGTGTGTATATATATGTGTGTGTCATCGAGGTCCATTGTCTGTAAAGCATAAACAAGTGTAAATGGATTTAATTGCAGTACAAGAGGTCAGATTCCGGCTTTGAAGTTTCATCATCTAATGTATGTAAATATACTGCAATCTTGAGGCTGTCTCCTGTCAATAATTATCACGTATTTTCTGTATGACTCATTCCTTTGAGTATTTTTATTGTAGGCCTTTCCTTTCTTGTGAGTTAAGATGTTGGTTTTCAAGTGAAGAAGCAACGCTCATTGTATTGTCAGTATTAAGTTATATTTGGATGTGAACAGTAAAAAATAGGCTTGCTTTATTTTTTGTCTTTTGCCCCCCCCCCCAACAAAAAAACAAAAAAAGAGGAAAAAAAAGAGATACTCTGCTTGAGTTATAGATTATTTGGCCGTTGCCTTTTGAATTTCATGACCCGGTTGATGCATCATGTGCATAATGAGATGAAATTGAAAAGGGGTAATGATTTTTTTGGCTAAAATTATAAAACGGTTTTGAGTGAAAAGTATCTTTTGTTATTCCAAATAAAAAAAATAAAAATCAATTTTTATTAGCGTATGATAGCGGTACAAAAAATTATTTCATGTTTATTTAAGCCTTTTTGTGTAAACTATAATGTTCATTTTCACACACTGTCAGATTCTAACATTGAATTTGCATATTTATATTATATAAAAATATCATAATAAACAGGAAAATACCAATTAAATATTGCATTAAATTCATGTGAATTTGTTTGAAATTAGCTCAAGTAATTGTAAATAACAAACTTGTATTCCTTGACCATTGTTTTATATTAATTTTTTATAGGTTGATGTGTAAATTTGTTTAGGAAGTTTTTATGGAATTGCACTAAGTATTCGAAAGTTTCCAAGAAGTAACAAAAGTATAAAATATGTAGCAATTTGCCAATACGTTAGCAAAGTTAATTTTGATCATTTGTTAATCCAATTGGTTGCAGTGGCTATGAGCCATATAAAATAAACTGTCACGTATTACACCACATCGTGGTTGTCATCATCATCAAATGTTGAAAGTTGAAACGTAAATTTTTTCTTTAAAAAAAACGCATTGGAGAATGTTGATACCATTCTCCTTCCTCATCAAACCTATTGGTTAAAAGTTGAAACATCATCATCGTCTTCTTCACCCTTCTTCCTTCTGCTCTCCGTCTCATCCAAAAATCTTCCCTTCTTTTCTTCATCCACTCCCTCCCCTCACTTACTCAAGCTTCTCTCTCCCTCAACATGAATGTCGACGCCATCGCTAACCACATCCCAAACCGAAGCCCACTTTCTCGGCTCCTTCATCGTCGCCTCCATCCTCTCCTTGGTCGCCAATATCAGTGATGGGATGAATGTGGAAGGACCGAAGGAGATTATGAGAGAGGATGAGGAAGGATTTGAAATTTGGGGTGTTTTCTGGCTTTGGATATACTTTATCTAATACTATTAATTTCTATGAATAATTTCACAAATTTAGGGTGATTTCTTGCTTTGGATATATTGGTTCCCTTTTTTTTTTGAGTGAAAAATTTTTGTTACCCGTAAGCTATATTACAGAACGTCTACATAAGGAGAGCAAGAGAAAAGAGGGAACGATACAACAAACCGAGACAACTAAAGATGAGAACCAAAGATCTCAACCAGAGCAAGTGCCTCATTAATCAGCCGTGACGCTGGATATGTTGCTTCCTTACTTTAATTTGAAGTCTCATAGAAACCAGTAAGTTATTCTTGCTTTGAGGTATTGTCTCTTCTTTCACACCAGAAGCCTCCGTAGAAGGAGTTATGGGCTTGGAGGGTGGAGCCGGCGATAGTTTCAATGAGTAGGAGCAAGATGGTTGTGCTCCACCGAGAGAGTTTCAGCTACTGAATCTTCTAAGAAGAAGAAGAGAACGACATAGATGATGAAGTGACGTGGTAGTCAAGCACGTGATCAGAGGTAACCTTAACTAATGGGAGGCGCGGTCTATACTGTAGTACTTTTACGTAAGTCGAGGTAAATATGTAGAAGAGATTGTTTCGTTTTGTGGAAACACACTATTGAACGTATTTTTAGATAAGAGTTAACAAACACATAACTTATAAGACAATATTACATATGAAAAAAAAATGAAAAAAAAAACTTCCTGATACTAATAAAATTTAGTGCAATCTTCCATAGATAAATTTGCACTTTAACTTTGATTAGATTGAGATCAGTTAAATATTTCGAAAGTATAAAAAATACAAGTTGACGCAATGAATAAGAAATGTTCTTTTTTTGCCATGTTTTTTATGGCAAAAAAAAAAAGAATAAGAAATAAACATGGCAAAAAAAAAAAAGAATAAGAGATGTTCAAGCGTGTGTTCATTTAATTAATATGGCTTGAACGGATTGGATGAGACAACATAATTTTTTTTTTTGGTACGTAATGAGACAATAGATATGAATCAATTACAATTACAATTTAAAATTTACCCATGGGTAGTGGTATCACTGTCACTAGCACAACATATTTAATATTTAGCAATATTTAGTAGGAGAATATTTATATTTTAATAAAAAATAATTTATAATTCGAATTTTCTTTTTGAGCAAATTATAGAAATTTTAAATTAAGACGTTTCAATTACAACCACACTCTCTCTCTCTCTCTCATTTTTTTTTTGGCAATAGCTACACTATCTTTTACCACCATCAATCATTAATATAAGCGTTAGAATTTTTTTACGAGTCTAACAAAGTTAAATAAATTCATATATCTATAATATTTTTTTAAACTTTTGTTCAACTTATAAACTGAAATATATCTAATAAAAATATAAGTGTTTTTAAATATAAATCGAAATAGTTCATTTAGCTTATTTAATGTTATAAAAAAATACTAACACTTATATTAAAGATCGAAAGTTGTATAATTTAGACCTTTATTAGCTTCCAATTTATTCATTATCATTTATGCATTTTGAATAACAATTTTGATTATGGTTTACATGCGACAATAAATTTTGAGACGTTATCATTCGCACTTGTTTGAAAACACCTAAAATCATTTAAATAACATTTTTAAGTTGTGACAAAACTCTTTTCATATAATTATCTGGAATTTCGTAAATTCACTTAAAATAAGGGAATTCAAACACCCACTTAATACAACCAGTTGAATACATAATGAAAAATATGTAAGTAATTTGCAAGCAATTTTCATTCAAATTAATTAAAATTAACAAAATAATCGGTGTGGGATTTAGTATTTGGTTTTTGTAATTAATGGGCATATTTCAACTACTCCATTCCATTTGATTCACAATACAAGTCACTTTCATGTGAATGAATATCTTTATTCATAATATAAGTCATTCCAAGAGTAATTAAAGACAATTTTTCAACTTTGTTAATACAATTAATGTTTAAATTTGACTTATTTATTATTCTCTCTCTCTTATAAAATTTCATTTAATACGGGTAAAGTTGAAAAACATTTTCAATTTAAGAAAAACCTAATGAGTTAATTGTAATTTTTCTGATAAATTAATTAATGTGATTTATATTATAGACTAAAAGGGTACTTTTTTATGGTCCGGTAAAAAACTATTTCCTCCAATTATTTTTTACAAGTAACAATTAACCAAATCATACAAAATTAATTAGTGATTAAAATTAGTTAAAAGTAATGAATGTGTAAAAGATATAACTTTTTTTCTAAATATACCTTTATTTAAAAAATGGTGAGTGAAAAAATGTTGAGAGAGAATAAGTGGGGGAAAAGATGATAAAATACATGCAATTCATTCGTGGTAAAAATGAAAAAGTGTATTAAATATTAAAATAAAAAATTGTTTATATAAATGATTAAACCAATAAAAGATAATATTCCTTATAAATATGATTGGAGTAATTTTCTTGGGCATGGATTTGCGTTAAAAAAATGTTCAAAATCTCTAATGCAATAAGGACGTGATTAGAATAAACTGGACATTATTGAACGATAACTACAACATTAACTGTTAAAATCATATCATTTTGTCAACTTCTGTTTTAATTGTAATAATTGACAGAACATTCAATCAAAATTGAACCAGTTAATAAAAAAAATAGTTAAAGTTTATCTTTTGTCCCCTAAATCTATATCAAGTTTAAGTAATAATGTCACTATAATTTAACAAAAAATATTGACCTGACAAATATATATGATTGAAACTAAATATTGTTATGAATATTATTATGTGGATCCATATCTCCCATTATTCTTAGTTATATTTTGTATCCCCTTATGTAAGCTATAATGATTTTTCATATTGTACATTCATGCTTATAAATACAAGGCATATACATATTGAATAATAGAACTTGATTCACTCCTCCCTCTTCCCTTCTCATGCACTTTCTTCTCTCCTTTCATATGCCTTCTCATCATCTTCTTCTTCTTCTTCACTCCTTCTCCTCCCCTCCCTTATTATTTTATAACACGTTATCAGCACGAATTCGCTCTCCGGTAAGATATAGTGTTTTATGTATGTTTTTCTCTAATACTCAATTTTTTTCTCCCTCTTAGATGAAAAAAAAACGTAGATCTTTTGGCATAAGGATCTTTTAAGGTATGTTTCTTTCTTCACCCTCTCGGCACGCTAATATATATGTGTGTTTTGATGAATTTGTGTATATCTGTAACTACTGTATATTTAATCGTCTTTGCATTGTGGGTTTGTTTTCACAAATCTGAAAACTTGCCGAAATTCATGCATTATCGCCAGAAAAATAAGAACCCGGTTTTATGTTTTATCTATAAGTTGAATCATCTTTTCTTTTGTGATTTTGTAATATGTCCTAATCTTTTAATGTGTATGGATCTGTGCTTGCTTGCTTGCTGTGTGTAATATTACACTTTCAGTGAATTGATTCCCCGTGATCCACCAAATTTCAACTACTATGGTGTACCTGTAGAAAATTG
>JANTPZ010122543.1:0-17603 GCA_025593235.1 Vachellia pachyceras | reverse complement strand
GGGTCACCTTTCTGATGTATTTGAGGATGATGAAATGGAAGATGGTGAGCTTGAGAGCGATTCAAGTTCTTATAGAGTCTTATCCAGCAAGACCCTGGCAGATGTTGTAGAGGCTCTGATTGGGGTGTATTATGTTGAAGGTGGAAAGAATGCTGCGAATCATCTTATGAAATGGATTGGTATTCAGATAGAGTTTGATGCTGATAAGATGGAGTGTACAAGGAAGCCAAATGCAGTTCCTGAGAGCATACGTAGGAGTGTTGACTTTGATGCTTTGGAAGGTGCTTTGGATATCAAGTTTAGAGACAAGGGTTTGCTTGTAGAAGCAATAACTCATGCATCAAGGCCATCCTCTGGAGTATCCTGTTATCAGCGGTTAGAGTTTGTTGGCGATGCTGTCTTGGACCATCTCATTACTAGGCACTTGTTTTTCACTTATACAGATTTGCCACCGGGTTGTCTGACTGACCTTCGAGCTGCTGCTGTAAACAATGAAAACTTTGCACGTGTTTCATGCTGACTTCTTGGTTCTAAGTCATATGCTATTCCTTGTTGCCTGGAGCTTGTTGAGCACTTTCCCAGGGCCATTCTAATGTGGTGCTTTTGGTTTTATATGTCGACAGATTGCGGAATTTGTAAAGGAGGTTCAAGAAGAATTGTCAAAGCCAGGGTTCAACTCCTTTGGCTTGGGAGACTGCAAAGCACCCAAAGTCCTTGGTGACATTGTTGAATCTGTTGCCGGTGCCATTTTTCTCGACAGTGCGCGAGATACTTCCGTTGTTTGGAAGGTTAGCTCATGCTCTTTGAAACTGCATCCCTCTTCCAATCCATTTTACTTGAATAGATAAAATGATGTCTTGCGATTTTCTCAGGTTTTTCAGCCTCTTTTGCATCCTATGGTGACCCCTGAGACTCTGCCAATGCATCCTGTGCGGGAGCTACAAGAACGATGCCAACAGCAGGCAGAAGGCTTAGAATATAGAGCCTGTCGAATTGGAAATTTGGCTACTGTCGAAGTATTCATCGATGGTGTGCAAGTTGGAGCTGCTCAAAATCCTCAGAAGAAAATGGCACAGAAACTAGCTGCCAGAAACGCCCTTGCTGCTTTGAAAGAGAGGGAGGTGGCCAAAACTAAGGAGGAGGATGAAAATAGCAAGAAGAAGAAGAAGAATGGAAACCAGACATTCACCAGGCAAACATTAAATGACATCTGTTTGCGAAGAAACTGGCCTATGCCATTCTACCGGTATGAAGTGATTTGCTTTTAATAATTAAAATGCTGGTTATAGGCTATGATCTTCTTACTAACTGTAATTTGCTACACTAAAATCTTCAGGTGTGTGAATGAGGGTGGTCCAGCACATGCAAAGAGGTTTACATTTGCAGTTCGTGTGAATACTACTGATAGAGGATGGACAGATGAATGCATTGGAGAGCCAATGCCAAGTGTGAAAAAAGCCAAGGATTCTGCTGCTGTTCTTCTCTTAGAACTACTAAATAAATTATACTCCTAAATGATTGTCATTTGCAAATCAACTTCCTTAGAACATCATTCGTGGACACTAGGCACTAAACCTAAAATTGTAATCTTATTCAGATCAAAATATCCGAAAATTGGAGTGATAAATTTATGTTGTGCTAAATCTTCCATTCAGATATGTAAAATGAGAAACGAAAAAAATAAAAGTTCATTTCATGTTTGAAAAATTGTTATATGATTTAGTTAACTCATCATATATGCCTTACATCAATAAAGTTTTCTAACATTTACACTTACTATTGTGGTTTAGAAAGAAAGAAAATAACATGAAGAGTCACATTTATGCATTAAGTATAAGGATTAAGTGAATACTAAGGACCAAATAATCTCTTTTGAAAGCATCTTGTAATATGGACTAACGGGGTCACCAAAACTTGTGAATAGTTTTAAGATATTATTATATATCAATATCTCGATGTAGAAAGTTGCCCGTGATATCAAGTAACTGAATCAATTATTAACACTTGTTAGGATTGTAAAACGTCCAAAATATATTGTAAGTAATCAAAATTGATAGATAGGGAATTATATTTCCTTTTTTTTTTTGGGCCATTAGGGAATTATATTTCAACCAACAGGAACTTTACATGACACATTTCCACATAAGTTGATGGGCGTTCCTTTAGCTTAATCAACCAAACAATTTGTATCACTCCAATAATCAATACAGAAAAAACAATTCCAAGAAAACATAATTAACAACGGTCCCCAGTAATGTATTACCTGGGAAGAGATTTGGTATCAGGTAAAGACCCAAGAACACCTCTAGCTGTAGTATATACTCTAAAGAATCAAAAATAAAAGGACCATCAGTAACGGTGGCTTATGATAATTTATGGTTGATACTTGATAGCATTACAGTCTATTGCCTCAAAGTTTGCTGAATATACTCTGTATAAAGGTCCCTGCACCAAATCAAAGAGAAAAACTCACAATAATGAAGCAAAATAGTGCCATTTTTCCTGTGATATTGAGGTTTAAAAAAATAACAAAAGAACAGTTTCTCAAGATATACTAACATTGAGTACTGGATGGCTTCAACGGCAGTAGAAGGAGGCAGAAAATCATTAACAGCTACCTCCTTATTCTCATTCTTCTTGTCTGATCCATTTGTCAAGAAAAACATCAAGGTTAAATAAAAAATCTCTTGCAATTTTTTTGTTTCGGTCTAATATCTTGGAGTATGATTTTGATTCAGTTCCTTTAAAGTGATACTAAAAATATGCGAAGTGTCAGATTGGTTAAAGGATACAATCTTCAAAGAAGCGCCTTATCTCAGAGAGACGATGGGGTGGAAGTTCTTTGAAGTCATTATAGTGCTTGTACTCTGGATCATCAACACATACTGCAATAATCTTATCGTCGGTCTCTCCCTGTATCAGTAACATCACTTTATGTATCACAAGAATAAGTGGAAAGGAGGAAAGTTCATTTAAGTACTTGCTATGGACTTTTCCGGTAAAGAAATGACACGTGGAGGAAATTTCGGGAGAGATTTTATGATCAACACTTGAAAACTGCACATGGGTTTTTTAGGCTAAAAGGGAAAACCATATACCTGGTCAATCATAGGCATCAGTCCAATGGCCCTGGCTCTGAGGAAGCAACCAGGAAGAACTGGCTCCTATACACATGGAATATTGAGTAAGCCACTGAGAATTTCCTTATTAAGTTTAAACACAAGACCTTCATTTATATGAAGTCGACAATAACACAGACTGACAATTATCAGAAGTAACTTTTTGTTTACTGAGAACAACTTGAGAAAGGTGTGAAAAGAATAGGTTTCGAAAAACGAGTCTAGTGGCAATGTTTTAAAACTAAAACTACTCATTAGAAATAATGAACAATAGTACATGACTCTCATGCTAGACATTTGAATTTCAAGTGGCATAAAAGTTACCTGCATAAGGATCAAAACATCAAGTGGATCATTATCTTCACATAGAGTACGAGGAATGAAGCCATAGTTGTGAGGATAAACAACTGATGAATACAAAATGCGATCAACCTAAGCAGTAAGGAATTAGAACGTTAATAACTTCTATTATTTTCATTATTTAGTCATGGTTACTGAATGAGGCAAATGGTTCAAACCTTGATCATTCCAGTCTTTTTGTCTAGTTCATATTTGACCTTGCTTCCCTTAGTGATCTCCACAACCTGCGGGTAGTAACTAACCGTTCAACAACACGCAGAAACACCTAAACTTCCCTTGGGAGAAAATCAGACACGGAAGATTTCAAAATGTGGAATGTGGCATTTAATGGTCGTTAGGAAGATTGAAAATAGAACTTTAACGAAGTCTTCAAGGAACTTTGTCTCACGTTGATGGAAAAAATCGTTTGTGTAACTTATCTCACATTGAAATTTTAGTAATATGTTGCAGAAAGATTTAGCAAGAAATTCAATATTGCTGTATGAAGATTCCATTTAGGATTCCTCAATAAGATGGAGACTTACACAATTGAAAATATTGGGAGCTTCAGGTCCTGCAATAGACAATAAAAATAATTTGAACCATTAGGTTAAATGTCAATAAACAAGACAACCATGGATGAGCAGAATGGTCAACATTAGTACCAATATCAAGATCATGCCAAGGGTGAGCAGCAACTGATCTTCTTGACAAAGATGAAAGAATCCTTTGATTCAAACGGGGACGGTTATCTGTAGCTTCAGCATTCTCTTCTGCTGGCTTACTCATCTTAAGGCATGACACACAATGAAGACGAAAATTTAAGACAATGTTTTAGATGACAATGAGAGAAAAATTTTCTGAACTACAAAAAATGTTGTAAAGTGTAAACAGAGAACAACCATTAATCCTAGAATCTACATTTTTGAAGATCTATGACTGATGTCTCAGCATGAACATTGTTATGGTCCGGGCAACATCCAACTGATTTAATCTTGTTCAAAAATAAGCCTTTTGTTTTCTCAACCCTTGTTTATTAGTTTTGGCCGAATAAATTGTTGCCAAAAGGGAATGACATTTTGTTGTTCAAATCATGCTTATTATAAATCTCAAAATAAACCACTTGATGATGCGTAATAAAATGAACACCAAGGAGGGTTGCTTCTGTCTCGTCAAACTAAGCTGAGCATGAGTGAAAAAGACTTGAAATTGTAGCCATGGAAGAAAAAGTATAAAAAGATGACAACTTGGTACATTTAACAAACACCCTTTGTGCAATAGTTAAAGGAAAAGACGGAAAGGAATATGATGAAGGATTTGATTGATAAGATTATAAAGAAAAGGATAATTAGTACCTTGACAAAGAGAAAATATGAAGGAAGGGGTAAATGGTTTGAGCAAGGAACAGAGAGATTGAAGCCGTTATTGTGGTTAGCAATGGCAATATTTATAGCTCAAATTGAAGAAATGGTCAATTCCATTTCTAAATGCAACAAAGTAGGGGGCTAAGCTTGACCATCCCCATTTTTTGTGGAATTTCCGAAATTGCCCGTTTCCATTCGTTCGGGTGGGAGCAGCCCCAAAATAAATTATCTTTCTTTGCTATTTTAAACGATTTTTTTTTGCTTATGTTCTTTAATTTTATTTTTAATTTCTTTACTAATGATAATTTTTAAAATTATTCAGGTCAAATTAAAACGCTTAACGCAAAACTTCTGTAACTTTTATCAATAAAATAAATAAAATTATTAGTTAAAATAAAATAAAATAAACTATAGGCAATATTAAAGCTCATGATCCAGCAGTTGGAAGTGGAACAATCACCATCACGATCTTGCATCACAACGTTTTGTGTCTTCTTAAATTTTTTGAAAAAAAATTGTGATAAAATTTAACAGTTAAATTATAAATTGCAGAATCAAAGTAAAACTTAAAATAAACTAAAAATTACTCCGACGTCCTAAATGTAAAACCTACTTTAAGTATATTGATGTTGATACTAAATATATTTCCAAGTTACCCCTATTGACAGTCTCTCAAAAATAGTAATAATCAGTCTATCAAAAAAAAAATAGTAATAATCAAATTCAAATAGTTACAATACATCTGTTACAAAAGCGCTTTTTAAGGAGATCATGTGACAAATATTAAAATTAATTAATTTACCTAACTTCATTAATCTACTCAAATTAATTTAGTAGCTTTTACATTGAAGGTAAGAGAAGTATTAAATTAAAACGAAATAAAATTAAGAAATAAAAAAATATTTGAAGTAAAATAGTAAAACATGAAAAGTAAATAAAACTAGCAAAATAAACTTAAAAGAAAACTTACGATGAAAGTTTCAAAAAGAATAAAAATTTAAAAATATATTGTAGTCGTTGTTCATAATGTTCCCAAAAAATAAAATTTAAAGTATGTGAAATCATAGAGAAATTGTGTTGACTTAGCAGTTAGCATACAGGGCGATAATTGGCCAAAACTATATATAATAACTTCTTATCCTCAAAATACTTGGTAAGGCTAATATAAATAACTTTTCCAGTGAAAAAGTGATTAAAAATGTAAAAGATAAACAAAGTGAAAATAAGTTCAAATGAATCAAAACACCGAAACTCAATCTATAGAAACTCAAAAATTACAAAAACTAATATACTCATTATAGACAGGTAAGGGTGTACAATCAACATACACAAAGTTTGGAGTTCGAGTCATGGATGTAATATCGTTAAAACTTGTTGGGAGGCCTTGTCACTTGAAATGTCTCGCAAATGTTTAATTCGGATTAGTCGATTGCTCAGACACCTAATAACATAATCCAGAAAAAGCACCGGATACTGAATGATCAAAGACAAATAAAAAATTTAAGGCTACAAATGATTTGTATATAGAAAGTGATTTCCATACATGCATAATATGATGATGTGTCTGATTCTGTTTGTAAAGAGACAAGCCACATATGTATACTTTGCAGGTAGAGCCAAGCGAATTACTACATGCTAGAACCAGATTATTCAATCCATTCCCCAATGTACAATGGTTCTGGGAATCTCTCATCCACACCAAACACATAATACTACTGAGTTTTCCCCCCTCATTGTTTTTGGGACTGACAAAACTGAAATTGATAATCTATTAATACCATCTAAAGAAAATTCTGTTGGTGAGAATAGTTTTCTAAATGTAGAAGGAGAAGAGATGAAGAAGAAAGTTGTGTATGATATCTTTGAGATGTAAGAAATTTAAAGTACATGCATGGAATCAGGGGACATTGATATCATCTGAAGAATGCTAGAATTTGAGAATGTCTCTTCCAAAGCAGGTCCTCTTGTGATTCCTCCATCAACACCAACACTCTTTTGTTGTACGCGCCAACTCTCTTGCAACATCAATCATCCCCAGTTTCCCATCTGCACCAAACAACATACACCTTGTTGCAAGGTCCGCTATTGTCTGTATCTGTTCTTGGCAAGAACGGGTCTGCTCGTGGTAATAGAGCAAGGGATCGATGATTTCTTCGAGCTTCCCTGTCCTAATTTTTTGAAGTGTTTGTGTTTGAGTTGGTGTGTTCAAGTGGTGATTGTTTGAGCCTGAAATGATCTCAAGAAGCAACAATCCCATGTCATAAACATCATTCTTACAGAAATGTAAGCCTTCAATGTTGTTGTCATAGTGATAGTTGAATTTCGTGTTGACTAGCCTGAATCCTGCAATCTTAACAGAAAAATCATCATCTAGGAAGATGCAGCCAGATTTAAGGTTGTGGTGGAATATAGGAGGAGAACTGTCATATTGTAAGAATGCAAGAACACTAGCTGTTTCTGCAGCAATAATCAATCTCTTGTTCCAGTCCAAACAAAGCTTATGTCCCTTTTTTTGATGTAAATGGTCCTCCAAGGTACCATTTGCAGGATACTCATAAACAACTAAAGAAGGGTATCCAGAATCTATACAGCAACCGAGAAGGCGAGCCAGATTCTTATGTGAAATAGCAGATAGAACCTCAATTTGTGCCAGGACTTGAATAAGGTCCTTCTCAGTATCATATTGCAACTTGTGGACAGCTGCATGTGATCCGTCCCCAAGAACTCCCGCAAAAATCATACCGTTCTTGCTGCTGTGCATGAGTTTCAGATCATCGAGGAAACCTTTTGTCGCTTCCTCTAGCTCGTGGAGGCTGAACAATTGAGTTCTACAAGCCTTTTGAAAGGAGGTGTTGTGATAGTAAGCCTGTTCATTGTCAAATGTGCCTGGGTTTTGTGGTCTTTTAAGTAGAAAGAATAGTGCTAGCAAGGAGGCAACAATAAGAACTGGACCAAGGATTCCTGCATGTGAAGAATGCAACGACAGTGAATCATCATGAAAAATGAAAGAACATTTGAGCAGACACTGGTCTTAATTGCCATTTTATCACGCAAAAACGAGTTCAGTGTTGCTTAATTACCAGCGATGATGACAAATTTTCTTTGATCTTTTCTTTTGATGCAGCAGTCACTGCCATATGCTTCATGTCCATCCTTGACGCAGGCTGCAATTGATGCATCAAAGAGAAGCCAATTGTCAAATCTGAATTGAGCAAGTTCAAAACATCATGAAACTCTAAAGAACTCTGTCTAGAAGCACGTTCATAAAAATTTGAGAAAATGGCTATGAGATTTCAAGAATAGAATATAATTAAAGAAAAATTCTAATAACAAATGGGTAGCATGAACTTCTTATCATTTTCTGTATCAAAAATTTGTCATTACACGCTGCTCTCTTATGTTTTATAACTACATTCCTTCCTTAAAACCTTATAGATAGCCTAGATTGAGTCAGCTTTCTCTCCCATGTGTATACTATCAGATCTTATGGAAGAAAACATGCTTCTTTCAATAGATGCAGTCCTGAGCTGAGGTTTCTACAATATTCAATCATTAATTAGCTTAGGTTTACATACAGAACAGCAGCCCAGATAAAAGTGAAAGAATTATAACATCATTTCCAGCTCCATCACTATTAAATAATATAACAAATTTCTAAGATCATTCAAGGCCAACCTAAAGGTCCAAGTAAAAAATAAAAAGGGAATCAGAGGCCATCATGTTAGTTGCTTCATATTTTGTTTGCTGCTGCACGATCTGGAAGCTAAGAAGCATGAAAATAACTCGGACGTAAACAATTCAAGAGCAGACACGTCTAATACCAGTATTTTAGATCATGGGTTCAAAATGAATGCATCAAAACAACTACAGGAACCTTATCCCACAAAGTTGGGTCCACTATATGAATACATCAGTGAACACCTCAGAACGAGAGCACTGTAAAATATAATATCAACAAAGCAAAAGCTCTAATGCAATTTTTGAGAGATGAGTACTGCTCACCCTGGAAGCAACCAGTTCCATTTTCAAATCCATCACCAACATACCCATCTTGACACATACACCTAGCTCCATTTTCAACTGATGTAGCATTTACCAATTCTGCATTGCTTGAGCAAACTTGCTTGGATGAGTTGTTAGGAATAGCCCATTCCAATTTAACCCCACGCTTTCCTGAATTTGACCCTCTCAGAACAGCCCAACTAGAAAAGCCCCTGCATCCGTACTCAGAGAACACTGAAAACGCTTCTCCTACATGCCATAAACTATGGTCTGAAAGTGGATAGCAGCAGCCAAGTGAGCCACCTCCACCATCACCATCTCCATCACAACCAGGTAAGTCAACAGTTTCACAATCTGCTTTGCACAGAGAAGAATCCTCACAGTCATAGAGACCAATTACATTATCCACTGAGACTCCAAAGTGTTCATTCCTCACAAAACTTTTACCGAACGAGTTCAGGTCATTGTACTGACGACATGATAATGAGCCAGGGAAGTCTACAAGAACACCATCAGAGAAGAATTCAATCACTGGGTAGTTTTCTGAGCCGATTCTGAGGAGAAGGGAAGAGGAATTGGAGCAAGAGAGATTCAAAGCATGAGAAATTGAAACACAAGACGAGTTCACGTAGAATGGAAAAGGAACATGATGTTTCCCACATGTTTCGTTGCAGGAATTGGGATGCAGATTATAAGTGGATGGTTCTAGTACCTTTTCTTGGTTCTTAAAGGAACCACAAGAAAAAGGCAAGCACACAACTAGTACTACTCCAAAAAGAACAGAAGCTAACATTGAAAGAGCTTTCGAAGAAGAAGAAGAAGAAGTAGTGAGTTATAAAGTAAGTACTTGTTTAACAAATTAAGCTAATGCCTTCTTCATGAGCTACCCTTTTAATGCTCAAAGACCAAACGGGGTCTTAAAAAAAATGAGAACTTGATGAAGGTGCATTTATCAAACTCACAGAAGACAAATACCCAAATGAGAATAACATGTCTCTGATCATCAAGACATTGATTTTTTTTTATTTCCCTCTCTTGAAAGTATTAACAAACAGCAACATAAACAGTAGCAGTATAAGAGAACAAGAATATTGAAGTGAAGCTGATGGAAGATAATGAACGGAAGAAAGGGAAGGGCATTGAAATTGAGGAAGAGGAAAAGCAACGAAGGACAGGTGGCGAGATCTGGGAGGTACTGGGTAATGAAGAAGGCATGGAAGTTGGAGAAGGAGAAGACGATTGGTCTGAGGAATGGGCTACAATTCGTATAAAAAAAAAGAAATAAATATGGAAGAGCGTGAGCGTGGGTCGATATTGTAGTGAGCATTTCGATCAAAAGTTGAAATCCACAGTTGGTGGGGGTGAATTACGTAGCGAGATATGTATTATAGTAATAATAAAACTTGCATGGGTTTCTAGATTTCGAGGAATATAAAAAAATTTATCCGAGAAATATTTAGTTTGAAAATTACGGAATGTCAGATCTGTCCAACAACGTAAGGATGCGTACCTTGCAAAAAGAAAAAAGGCAAGCTAATGTTATATATATATATATATATATATCCAGAAAACGATGCCGCGACTTATATAAAGCCTCAATATGCGCCAACCTAATTCACTTCTTCTACGTTTCTTGGTCATTAAATTATATTTTCATGATAACTTTTTAAATTCTCAAGTCTAGATTGAATCTATTTTCATTAAATGCAAAAATACTAAATAGGCAAAAAAAAAAGTTCCAACAAAAAGTAATTAATCACATCAGTAAGAATGTGAATTCTCAAGTAAATTGTGTTAATAATTTATATTTTTATGTATCTCATAAATCTTATACAAGAATTACATATTTCCTATTATATTTTAGGAAAGAGAAAAATAAAAATATGTGAATATCTGTGTGTGTGTGTGTGTTATGTAAAAGAAACTTGCATATGGTGAAGTGATTGTGGTCATTGGAGAGCGTAGTAGCTGCGCGTTAGCTTGAAACTTGAGTTTTCGTAACTCAATGCACATGAAAAGGTTAAATTGCAGGTCCAGTGCACAAAATTTATCTTTTTTTATTTATTTATAGTTCCAATTTTCAACGTCAATTTTACATTTTCATTTATTTATAATTGAATGATGCAATTCATATTAGTTTTATGAATTGGAAGTGGAAATGGAAGTGGAAGTGAGATTAAAAGTTTGTTTGGTATGCTGGAAAAAGTAGGGTATTATTTTAATTTAATATTTATATTTATAGTGTGAAAAGACTAATATACCCTTTACCAAAAAAAATTCCCTCCTTCCCCCAAAAAATTCTACCCCTCCGCCCACAACCAGCACCAATGTCGATCACCAGTTCGTCGCCGGAGATTGTGTTGTCGCCATTGTCGGGGATGCGTTTGTCGTCGGAGATCGTGTTCGTCACCGTTGTGGGGGTCGCGTTCATCGCGTTCGTCCTGTTTCGGAGATCGTGTTCGTCCTATTGATCGGGGTAGGGTTGCGTTGGTTGCCAGAGGTCGTTCAGCGCCAGAGGTCATTTGTCGCCAGAGGTCGTTTGTCGCAATGGAGACGAAGATGAAGGTAGCGTCGTGGGTTTGGAGGTCGTCCGATTGCAATGGTAATGGCAAGGCTGCGTCGTGGAGGCGGCGTCGTGGAGGCTGCGTCGTGGAGGCAGCGTCGTGTAGACAGCGGCGTGGAGACGACGGCGTCATGGAGGCGGCGTCAGGGTTGTGAAGGCGGCGGAGCTGAGGCAATGGTAAGGGAGGGGCAAAATGGTCAGGCATGGGTTCCATGGAAGTGGAACTCAGTTCCTTGGGGGGGACTATGGAACCATGAGTTCTCAGATCTGATGGAAGTATGAGTTCCATGGAAATGAGATCAATCCTACCAAACATGTCATAGTTCCAGTTCCATCATCAGTTCCAATTCCAAAGCCTCACTTCCATGCTACCAAACGGGCCCTTAGAGAGTGAGGATGATTACCAGGTTTCGCTCCCAGTGGAGGGTCGACTTAAGTATATAGTCTTTTTGAATATGTGCAAATCTAGAAAATATCTCTGGGAGAGTTAACCTTGATTAGATCTAATAATGGGCATGTTTGGAAACGCGATGGGATAAGTAACTTATTTGTAGAAGGACTTATGCAAAAGTAAGATTGGAAATAAGTCAAATTGCAAAAGTGATTTGTGTTTGGAAAAGCGGTGGAAGAAGTGACTTAGTTGCATATGTTATGGTTTTATATTATGTTAAAAAAAATATCATAGAGCATGTTTGGATCTTAGTTACAAAATCTAAGTTTTATGATAAAACCTAAGTTTTGTCAAAGTACAAAATTTTTTCAGAAAAACTATTTTTGATATTAAACCTCGATTTGAAACATATATTTTGAAAAAGCTATTTTCTTGTCAAATCACACCATCTCTCCTAATAAATTTTCTCTTTTCCATTTTTTCTTTCTCTTTCATCTTTTCTACTTACTTTTTGTATTGAACTCCGTAAAGCCAATAACTTTTTCAAAAATAATCACCTTTGGAAACCTAGATTTTGCCTTTTAATCCATAAAAGTTATTCGCCCAAAATCTATTCTCCAAAATCCAGGTTTTCCTCAAACTTCATTAAAGTTATTTTCAAACGGACTTTCAAATGAGCATTTAATCTATATGTAACATATCTTCACCTACATGCAAAATAGAAGATGTATATTGTTTATATACTTTTAGGTAATAAATTTTATAATAAAAAAATTTTCAGCATTTCCCCCAAATTCCGCAATAAATATAAAAATAGGAGGGGAATATATTTATATTTTATACGATTTAATTAAAACTTTAAAATATTAAGAAAATTTAGTCTAGAAAACTAAGAAAAGGTGTTATTATATACAAGAGATTGTGTAAATAAAGGTATCAAAGATAAGATATAGTTCAACCAATGGTTATATGACCTAATCACATTAAGATCCTCCTTAATTGTAAGAGCTTGAAGGTTTAATCTAACTGTTTTAGTGCTTGTTTAGGAACTTTGTTCCCCTAACAGTGTACGCAAGTCGAGATAAAACTTTCTTGAAATCCGTAAATTCGTTTCTCCCAACGGAGTTCTTGTGTGCTAAAAAATTATATTACCTCCAATTCTAAATATAATAATATCTAGCTTTTATAATGCAATGTACAATAAAAAATAAATATTGTATAGGTAGTACACAAGAGTAATGGGCACCTCATTTGTTTTTTTTTTTTAAATTGTAGTGTGGAAGCTGTTGACCATGAAATAGTTGAGTGAAGGGTTTCATTAGATGCGTTAGGTGAGAGAGAGTTGGGGATGATGTGAAAATAAGATTAATTGACAAATTGACCAAAAAAAAAAGGTAAAAGTTTTTTAAGGATTCTAAACTATAAAATTGTCATCGCTGCATTGAGACATTATACCTCAAGGATTGATCCCCCACATCATGAGGTCCCATAAAAATTTAGGTGACTCTCTGTTGTTATAATAAAGACACAATTATTTGGATGAAAGGGTGTTGTTACTCCTTCAATTTTCAATACAATATAAGAGTTAGTGCTTATTTGGGAGTCCATTTAAAAATAGCTTTTACGGGATTTGAGATAAAATCTAGATTTTGGAGGACGCATTTTGAGAGAATAGCTTTTACGGATTCCGAGATAAAACCTAGGTTTTGAAAGGTGATTGTGTTTGAGAAATTATTGATTTTTACAGAGTTCGAGACAAAAAGTAAGTATGAAAGATGAAAGAAAAACTTATTATAAGAGAGGATGTTATTTACTAAGAAAATAACTTTTTCAAAACCTAGATTTTTTTAAAAAAATCTGAGTACTTAGATAAAATATAGATTTTACAATAAAACCTAATTTTGGGAAGAGCTCCCAAACGAGCTCTTAGTTAATTAATTTATAGAGATTAAAAAATTTATTTGAATTATTTATTAGTTATTTTTAATCTAAAAAATACATGTCACTTTTTGTTAAATACAGGAGACAGTTGGAACGAACAAAAAAAATTGTGAAATGAATTATGATAATGTGAAAAAAAAAATTTAAATGAGGGAGCTTCAGATTTTATATTTAAGATCAAAAACTTATTTATAGCTAAGCTCTATATTTGATATGGGAAAAAATCCAAATGTATTTTAATTTACGTGCATTATCAGTTTATTACCTTTTCCTCCCAATGTTTCCTTAGTGACCAACATCCTAATTATGTGCAAGAAAGCTACACATTGATCAACTGTTTGCCCCGTGATTTTCATCCTTCTTATCATTGAAACCTTTTTTTTTTTTGAAAAAACAATTAAGTTTACTCTAACAACACATTAATTCTGATATGATGGTATCCACCATTAAGTTTATCCTAAATTGTTTATATGCTTGAGACCCATAAATTATTAATCTTTATTTTTTCAAGAAAAAAGGAAAACAAAAAAGAAAATAAATACACATATATTATACTATTTAAGAAGAAAAAAAATTATTTTTAATCAGGCTAAAGTTTACTTTTAGTCCTTTATGTTTACGTCAGGTTTTATTTTAGTCCTTTTAAGTTTAAAAAGTGCACTTTCAGTCCCTCAAACTTAACGCCGTTAGTTTATCTTAACGGAAAATGCTGACTCATCAAATTTAATCGATAACTGTGCAATAAAACGTTGATAAATCATACTCACATTTTAATTATAATTTAATAATATATTTCATATTTTAAATTGTGTAAAATAAAAAAGTATCTAAAATAACAGCGTTAAGTTTAATGAATCAGCAATTTCCGTTAAGAGAGAGTAACGTCGTTAAGTTTGAGGGACTAAAAGTGTACTTTTTAAAATTTAAGGACGAAAGTGAAACCTAATACAGACATAAAGAACTGAAAGTATACCTCAGCCTTTGAATAATTATATCATTTTTTCTTTTTCTTTTTATGTTTAAAAATAAAAAAACAATTGAGGTTGACAGTTCGTCATATCTTAAAAAAAGCCTTATAAAAAAAAATAACCAGGACTGCCAGGCGAGCAGCCCATCTTTTACTAAGCCCACCATTTCTTCTGCAAAGCAGGCTTACTGGGTATTTATTCCATACAATATCATACTTATTTTAATCTATATTTGAATTTTGATTCAACACAACACACTGTAAGAAGGTGACCCCTTCTGTTAGACATAACTCCGGTTTGTTAATCCCACATGTTAACTCCAGAAAATAAAAACAATTCAATATAAATAATAAAATTCTGCCAAAAAAATTTAAGGAAAGTTAAAATAAAAATACTAAAAATCATAATCATTCTTCATGACCAAGTTTATTATTTTTATAAAAAATTTAAAATACTATAATAAGAAGAAACTTTATATTAACTCCAAAATTTAGTAATACATTTTGTAAAACATTTCATACAAATTAAGGCAAAATTAATCTTCTAGTACTTTAATTTTTAACTGACTTAAGACTCAATGCATTGATTATGACTCAATGTGATTCAATCATAATTGAGAAACTGAGTTATAAATGAGTTAAAAGTTTAATGATTAAAAGATTAATTTTCAAACTACTTTAACTTTTAAATATTCAACTTCTTAAATATTTTTTTTCATATACAATGTATTTTTGACCCATAGCCACAGGTCCAACAAATTTTGGCCTTCATCCTCTTATAAGGTGACACATTTTATTTATATCAAGTATTAAATATGAACATATTTATTTACAAAAACTTGAACCTTAGTTTATTACATTGTAGAGAACTAACTATTTGGTTAAATTCAAACCGCGTTGGTTACATGTAGGTAGTTATCTTCGATGGTTCTTTTATTGCCCCAAACGTGGACGTGAGAGATCAGAGAATTGTTTTTATGATTTTGCATTCATACCTTTATTTCATGCTTTTTAAGACATTACTATATTTTGCTCACAGTGGAGATTAGCTTCTCACAAGTCACAACTGAAGGCAGACGATAGACCCTTCCAACCAACTAAATTTGCGCATACATGAGTGTTGAAGATTCATTTGCTCAAGTAATAAGAACTTCTACAGCTCATGTTAAGATGAATAGGCACATAACACGAACTCTCTTACAAGAAATTTGTAAAGATCAAGGTAAATATTTATACGCAGAAAAGTCCTTCTTTAGGAAGGAAATGAAAAATGTATATAAAAGCAAAATGGCACTTCTCATTTTCTTTTCAGAAAACACTGTTCTATATTCCAAACATGGAAAGAGAGTTTGTGTAATTCTAGCAAAGTTCCAAATGCAGCCTATGGTCCATGAATTCAGACTGAGGGATATAGTTGTTCAATAGCTCATCTTATTGCCTTTTCAAGAAGTTTTGTTCCGTTTTCTGGAAACTCGATTCCCAGATAGGAAGGTTAGGAGCAAGATCCTTTTTTTTTTCCTTTAAATCACACACATGTATATACTCCTCCAAAGTCAGTGGCTACCCTATTCTGGATTTCCTTTTGATGGTTGTAATTGATTATGTCATTCACCACCATGCATTTGTTTCTCCATTGCTCTAGAGTTTTCTTATTCATACTACCATTACAGCTTTTAGTCGTTAATAAAGAAGAGTGTAGAAAATATGAAATAAATCTAGAGAAAATATCTACTGAGGGAGAAGAATCTAAAAAGGGGTGGGTGAGCAGAGAGAGTCGGTGTCATCTGAACACTCTCAGCACATGAAGAAAAACAATTATTCTGGCTCAGGTGTAAAATAAAATGAAGAATTACATCAAATAATAATTAAATAAAATAAAAGGGCCCGTTAGATTTAGAATCATACCTATAATAATTCATTCATGCAAACTTCAAAGCACTTACACTTCATTAATCAAATAGTATTTCTTGGCAACCGCAATGAACATCCAAGCAACAAGTCATGACTTGGAGGATTTACCTGACCTCGGAAGAGATTTTCTGAAGTAAACTATTTCACAGATGTCAAACAATAACATGTAGTAGCAGCTGAATGGTGACTCGTAAATTACTTAATGGTGAAGTCTCAATGTATCTTATCTAAAGCTCTTAAGTGCAGTAACAACAGTTCGAGATAGATCAGCGTATGTAGGAATATAATATAGTACACACATCTACACGAGGAGTTTCGTGAGCTGCATAATTGGTAATAAACAATAAGGGGAACCTCTTCCACATCTACACATGGGGAAGCTAGAAATAGCATGGACTAGCCGTTTCCTCCATGTGTTCCCATGCAATGTCACGAGTCAAGTTGAAGCCTGCGCTTCCAAGCGTATTTTCTTGGCACCTTTCTCGTCACCTTGGCTGCTGGCAGCTCCAACCTTGTTTTCCTTGGCCTCCATTGAACATCTCTTGTAAGGTTTAAACCCAGTTCGACTAGTCTTCAGCTTTACTTGTCCAAGCCCTATGGTTAGCAGAACCTCTTCCTCATTATGTTTTTGGACAAATGACAGGTTTTTCTCCGCTCCTCTATAGTCAGAACTGCATTTATTGATGTAGTCTAGTTTATCATCCATATTATGCTTGTTATCCTCAATGTTGTCTGTCTGATGATCCTGATTTGTCAAGTCATGTGGAGGAGAAAAGCTCTGTGGCAACACCTCCCTGGAGAAGAGAGCCTGAAAGGCCAGCCTCCCCTGATAATAACAGTAATATGAGAATGGAAAGCAACAAATGAATTTATTAAATTAAAACTCCATGGGGGTAAGAAATCAAAGTACCTCTTCAGAGACCTCCTTCCAAGAATCAGGAAGGCTGCAAACACTTCTAGCACGACGGTTTCTGGAGTCAATAGCTAAACGGTTTGCATCAGGTTC
>JANTPZ010122541.1:0-10545 GCA_025593235.1 Vachellia pachyceras | reverse complement strand
TTATTAAGTGAATTGAGCATAGACAAGAGATAAAGAAATTGCAAGTATGCAAAGTTATAATAAAGGGGTCTAAAGCCCATAAAAAGAGAAAAAAATGAAGTAACATGGATAAATAGTAAATGATGTTCAAATTGTATGAAATTTTTTAGAAACATACGTCACATTCCAAGGTTTAAAATGATCTAAAGTTTGCCAAATTTAAATGTGTAGTTTAAAAGTTATGATTTTTGAAATTTAAAAGAAAATTTTGGAAAATTGAAAAATGACCAAATGAACAGTGTTTCTTCACGTGTGAAACTGTATTAATGGACAAAAAATTGGATGAATAGAAGTAAATGACTTCACAAGTTTTATTCAGAGACATGAACCACTTAATTTTAATTTTTGAATAATTAGCTTTTCTTTAAAAATTTACCAAAACCTCTTTTTGGCTAAAATCCAACCTCTTACAACGCATGATTACTTCCTTAACCTCCCTTAGCATTTTTAGCCTATGTTCATGCATGCATTATCATCTACTTACTAATCATGTAGAGGTTCATAGATTGCAGTATTACAACACTTGCAGAATAAAGTTCCCACATTTCTCATCACATTCCACAAGCAAGAACATCATCTTCATTCATCCATAACTTTATTATTACCCTTGCTTGTGCTTGCACCTACATGGTTAGTTGGGAGATAATGAGATTTATGAAAATCCCAATAGCAAAATTAACTAACAAAACTTGTGAAAGTGCATGTAATGCTTTTCAAAATATGTGTATGATCAAGGTACATGTGATATATTCAAACACTACATTATTATGCATGTGACCATAGCAAACAAAGTCACATATCATTCACATAACAACAAGTTCATACATCATAGAATAATTTACCATTCACAACAAGTTCATAAAATGGTTTAGAAGAAGTTAGTAGTCTTGTTACCTCTTTATCTTAGCTTCCTTTTCACTTGAAGTTCTCTTGGATAAACTTCCAAATGTAATCTTGAATGTCTTAACTTCCTAAACATGATAGAAAGATATATCCATTATCTTCATATCATCAACCATGCAAGAATTTTACAAAAATGCACTAAAACTACCTTTTACTCTTTCAAGACTCTTACAAGTTCAAAACTTGATTTTTATGATTCCTAATGCTTCCCAAATCCATTTCTTATTTCTACCATACATAAAACTTCATTCTAAATCCATTAGAAACATCAAAATCATCAAAATACCACTTCATCTATTTCTTTTGATTTTTCCTAAAAAACAGAACAAAAGGGAAGTTTGGATTTTTCAACTTTTTCTCATAAGTACTTGCTTATCCTTGCTTCCAAACCTCTTTTCATGCATTATAAAACTCCAAACACATCTTCCCCCTAGGCTAATGAAATTTGGCCAGCACCTCCCCATGGATTTGAGCTTTCCATAATTTTTACAACAATTAAAACAACCAACAACATATATCAAACTACTCTTTACTACTCAAAAAAGAACTTGCCACCATTTGCTACCCTTAAAACCTTCTCTTTTTCTTTTTCATTTCTTGAACCCTACCTTTTCTTCTTCAAAAAGAGTGTTTTGTTCATGAAAACAATCCAATAGTAGAAAGGTAGTAAAAGTTGCAAGGAGTAGAAAAATGTAAAGAGTTGGTTGCTTGAGCTTAATAACTTGAATATGTGAAGCTCTCTTCTTCCTCTTCCTTGCTCCAAAAATGGAGTCACTTCTTAATTCTTGCAAAATGGAATGGGGGGGCGAGAGAGAAAATTGTGTTTTATTAATTCCCTTGTAAAAGGTTGAATGGATGAGATTAAAACTTAATCAACAAGTTAGATCTAATGGTTGCAATTGCAACACCTTTCCCACACATGATTAAACCTCATTGGCTCTCATAAAGCAACATGAATGAGATGTACTTGGCCTTCTAGAAGCTTGGTTAAGCTAACTAAACTAAACTCTATCCCGTTACTTGATTCAGTTGCAAGTTACCACGGTAAAAGTAACTTTT
Source organism: Vachellia pachyceras (assembly GCA_025593235.1). Taxonomy (NCBI): domain Eukaryota; kingdom Viridiplantae; phylum Streptophyta; class Magnoliopsida; order Fabales; family Fabaceae; genus Vachellia; species Vachellia pachyceras. Next base: position 8,544 of record JANTPZ010122541.1, on the reverse strand, counting down.
CTTTGGTAAATCATTTTTCTAATTTTCTGGAGATATTATCTTCCTCATTTCATCTCCCATATTCCTTTCTTAGGTGGCAGAAATTCTTTTCCCAAAAAATCCCTAGAACTGCTCTGAATTTAATAGGGTTCTTTGCTCCAAACGATACATCGTAAAACGTGCTTCCGATACGCAATTTGACTATGGGGCACTAAAAATTCCTAGAATTTCCCCTGATACTCTAGCCCTTTTTCCATTCCTCAAATTTCTTGCCACGTTATCCATAATTAATTTTCAAGAAAAACCTTTTTCAGGATTTTCGGGTCTTTTTCTTCCCGATTCAGGAAATTGCCTTTACCAGATACTAGATAATAATTTTATTAATTACTATAAAATCCCCTTACTTTTTTATGTTAAGGTCTCAGATATTTGAGGACTCCCAATACCTTAAATAATTATTTTTCGGCCGTCCAAACCTTCAAAATTCCATAAATAAAAATCTAAGCCGAATCTCAAAAATCCAGGAGATACGGTTCTTATACATGAGTCTCACTTTATCTTTATGGCCTCTTTAAATTGTTCCTATATTTTGGACAACAGTTGACTTTTTGACTTTGACTTCTTAGTCAGTGTTGACTTTCCTTGGTCAACTTGGACTTTATTGGTAAACTTTGACCTTTTGGTTGACTTTTGGTCAAATTACCAAAATCCCTTTACCTTTTCTATTCTTTCGTATTTCTTCCATAATTACAAAAATGCCCTTACCTTTTCTACTCTTTTCTTAATTCCAACTTTATCATTGATTTTTCATGGCTAATTTCCTTTTTGTCCTTACTATTTAATAACCATTTTATGCCCGGGGCCTTTTTAATCAAAATGATAATTTTACCCTTATCATTTGTACCAAATGACCATTTTGCCCTTTCGTCACTTTTACTTAGAATTTTTAAGACCTAGTCCTAAGGGCACTATTATCTATCGGCATTTTCCTTTTCTATATTTCCTATCTATAGGCCTTAACTCTTCTCATAATTACCGGTCTAACCATTAATTCAGTAAGCGGAAAAATAGGGATATTACAGGGAATGAATGAGTTTTTGATAATTTTGAGACATAAGAGGTGCTAGCACACTGCGATTGTTGGGAATTGTTTATGTGAATACCAGTAGATGGAGGTGATCAAAGAAATGTCGGCTCCTCATGATCAAAATCAAGAACGTAAAAGGTCATGGAACCTAAAGAGATCTAAATGAAAGAAACGATTCGAATTCAAAAGCAAAAGGTAGGACTCTATCTCCTTGATCTAAACACATTTGACATATCCATAAGGGAATTAGAAAATTTTTAATTCTGCCACATGTACATTCTAATCCCAATAACCTTATCCATCTCTAAGAGGAAATGAGAGGTTTAACTACTCATGTAGTCCAGCTCAACAACATCAATGGAAGAATACGGATGCATGATGGTCTGGAAGTGGAAAATGAAAGTGGTGTCTAGGGTTTGTGTGGGACAGAAAAGAGATGAGATGAATCAGAGTGATATTAGATGATGCCTACTACATCCCCTCCCATTCTGTGCTAAATTTACTTTAAATATGGTTACTTAACTGTTTTGGGTTAGATTTACAATGTGGATCAGTTTTCTTTCCATTAGGAGCCTAATTTGGTTATTGATCGTGATATATACCGTGATGAACCTCTGTCGAAAGGTTCTGCTACTTATGCCTTGTTTCACCGCGGTGAAAGTATCCAAACCTCCTTCCTCCAGTCTTAGTCGGAGTTCCTGAAATGAAAAGCAGTAATTTGAGGTACCTTTTGCCTTAAAGTTGAATTGAATGCAAATATGCAATTAATCATGTCAATTGCACCCAAAAACATGTTATTTAAGAACGGAAACTCTTATTATCAATTAAGCATAATTAGGATCACAATGGGTCAAAATGCATTAAAAACTTTGAAATTCCCAACAAAATTAATAACCAATTAAGGCTCAATCATAGGGTTACATGAAATGTTGTGTCATGTTAACAATCCTCATATTATTTGTGTAGTCACGATATCTTGCTATAAGCCACTTGCGACTTGTAGGCTAATGCTCAGTTTAGCATACTGCTAACTTCATGTGGGCCTCAAGGTCGCATGCAAGAGCAAGCCCAACATGTGCTTTAATTCCAGGGTTTTTCAAATTATATATATGTATTTTATATATATAAATTCAAAATTACATTAATATTATATGGATAATGTTAATGTATGTTAGTTTTAATATTTAATTTATTTGATAAATTAAACACCTAACATTGATTTAATTTATAAAGATAAATTAAATTCATTGGCTCATTATTTGGATTAATTAAATGGATATAATTTGATCAAATCAGATTAATCCAAATTAAAATTACAAAATTTGAATTTCATGTTTTTAATTTCAAATTTAGAATTTCAAGATTAATGAAGATTAATCTTGAATATCTTTTGGAATTCATACTTCAAGATTAATAAAGATTAATCTTAAATATCTTTTGGAATTTGAATTTCAAGTTTAATCTTTATTAATCTTAAATATCTTGTATGATTCAGATTTTCAAGATAAATAAATGATTAATCTTGAATGATGTAATATCCACCACTTTCTGTAAATTAAAATAGAGGTTAAACTGATAGATATGATATAAGATAAGGCCTAGAAATAAGAGTATAGAAAGAAAAGATGTCAATGAACCAAAGAGACCCTGTTAAATTTAGTCCTAAGGCTTTGAAATCACTAAGAATATAAGCTAGGGACATGAATGTCATTAAGTAGAAAGACCAAGGGCAATATGGTCATTGGATAAAAAGGGCCAAACTAGTAGTCAAAATTCAAGTTAGAGCCCACAGATAGAAAGCACAAAAAAAGTTGATGCTGATGGGCTGAATAAACCAAAGTCAGACCTGGCTCAGCGGGAGTAATTTTACGAGAACTCCGCAGTTAAGCGTGCTCGCCCGGGAGCAATCTCTGTATTTAATGGCCGAAAATAATTATTTAAGGTATCAAGAGACCTTAATCAGTTGAGTTCATGGCATAGAAAAATTTAGTGAATTTTATAGTATTTAATAAAATTATTGCCCAGTATACGATTAAGGCGATTTTCTTGAAAATTGGGAAAAAAACGCAAAAATCCCTGAAATATAATTTATTTCAAAAATTAATTTTGGACAATCTAGAGGGCATTTTTGGAAAATAGAAAGGGCTAGAGTATCAGTGAAAAATGTAGAAATGTTTAAAGCCTTAAAAGTATTTTTCCTTCTGATTGCTCGTTTTCAGGGATTTTAGACAAGATAAAATAATCCTGTTAAATTTTGACGAGATCGAGGGGTATTTTGGGGATAATAAATTTACCATATTCAGGAGGAAAATATGGAGATTAAATGAGGAAGAAAATATCTCCAGAAAATTTGAAAAAGATTTACCTGAATAAAGCTATGTTTACCGGTAAAAAGTGTAATCTGTAAAAGTAACCGAAAGGGATCTAGTTTGGTTAACCCAACCAGATTTTTAACCATTAGTTACACTCAATTATGACCACTTTTGGTTATCCAATAAGATACAAACAAGTGGGTGATATGTGGTGCAATCTAAAGCCCTTAGATTAAAATTAATAAGTAAGGATCAATCTTAGCCCTTAATCTTTTTATGTGAGAATTTATAAACACAATTTTCCCCTCCTCTTCCATCACTTTGGAAGCTTGAAGAAAATCAAAGGTAAGAGAGAAGATGCCATTTTTCTTGGAGAAAGGAGGAGAAAAGCTTGAAGAAAATCAAAGGTAAGAGGTGGATACACCTTAAGCTACATATGAATCTCTTCCTTGTGCTCTCCTCTACCTCTTCCATGGATTAGAATTTTGATTTGGTCTCTCTTTCTCAATTTTCATACTTAGGGTTCTTGAGAGTAAAAGTGAGAAAGAGAGGGATTTAAAGCTTGTGATTGGTTGCAAAAGTCTCCTTGTGATATAATGAGCATGTTGGTATATATCTTATTGTTTGAGCTTGATTTTGAATTTTCGAAAATTTGGGATGATGAACTTTTAAGGGGAGATGCTGCCCAAATTTTTACTTGATATGGGAGAGTTAAAATCAAGATATACGATCCATAAAAATGAGCTTGAGATCAAGAATATGATGGCATAAGTGTTAGAAGTTGGAAAATTTCATGTTGATGGTTTTATGCATGTGTCTGCCAAGTCAGGTTCATGGGGAAAGAGTGTTTTTTTAATGATTTTGATGCTTCCAATGGGTTCAAAATGAGTTTTTGTGTAGGGTGAAAGTGACCACAAGTTTATGGAAGCATTAGAAGTTATTAAGGACAAATTTAAAGTCTTAAGACTTATTAAGTTTAAGGGGATGATTAAGAGAGAATTACATTGTTTTTTCCCTTGGAAATGGCTTGTGTTTGATGGCCATTATGTTGACAATTGTTTAGGTAAAAGTTTGGTGCAAGAGAGTGATTTCTAAAGTGAACAAGAGAGCATCCAAGTTAAGGAGAAATTAAATACTCAAGGTAGCAAGACCATCTAACTCTAATCTAAGTTATTATGAAAATTCTTTTGAATAATGCATGACTTGATTTGCAATTTATGATGATGAAAGTGTGGGTGTGTGCATGTTCATGCTATGGCCATATACATTCATGTGTTTCATGTTGCACTTTTATTATTCCACATTTATATGAAAAGTTGTCATGTATATTATGAAGTATGTTAGATAGTTTTGCTATAAGGATTTCCAAAAATCTCACTCTCCCCCACTAACCATTTATAGGTGCAAGTACATCAAAGGGTAAGGAGAAAATGCATGATGCTTGAAACAAGAATTGCATATGTTTATGAATGTAAATTTGTATTTTAAATTTAATGCCATTTTGGATTAAGATATGTTGTGTAAAATGTAGCTTAAACCCTTGCATGCTTGGTTGTTGTGGGATGGCTAATGCATGCTTAAAGAATTCCCATTTGCATGGTTAATCATGATTAAAAAAGGATTAGAAGTTATGGTTTCAAATTATGAAGTTTTAAAATGATAAGTTTGACTAATTGTCAAAAGTGAAGTTGGTCAACCCCCTTACTTTGACCTATTGTGAAATAGAGCAAATGTGCTCCAAATAAGTGGAAATTTTCCAGAAAAATAGTTCACATTACAGGCTTTAAAACAAATGAAAGAACACTGGATTTGGAGTTTTATATCAAAAGTTATGATGTTCCAAAGTTTGAAGAAAATCACTGAAAACCTGGAAAATTGAAAAATTACCAATTGAACAGTACATCTTTACGCATTAAACTATGTCAATTGGGCAAGCTAATGACTCAATGAGTATTTTTCCTTTGTAGAGGAACTTATAAGCTTTAAATAGAAATTGGAAGCACTCAATGTCAAATTTTCTAGAATTAATTATGAATTTTAAAAATTGATCCGAAAAACTGTGAATAGTAACTTTCAAAAGTTGAAAGTTTTCATTTTGATTCTTTTGGACTTTTTAAGCAAATTGAAGCTTCACTTTGGTTCCAAATGGATATAAAATGAAGCTAAAGGCAAGGTTAAGGAGTGTTACAAATGAAGATGAACTTCATGAGTTCTATAAATATGAGGACTCATGAGCAGTAGAAGCAAAGGCGCTAGCATGCTACTGTCGTTAGGCACTATTCATGTGGATTCAAGTAAAGGGAGTCGACCAGAAGTGTTAGTGTAACACCTCCTATTTTCCTCCTATATCCTCTTATTTGATCACTTATGAACCACTCTTGGGCCTTGGATAACTCAATTTGGCCTTTTTAGTGAACTTGAAAATTTCAAAAATGTTGTTACTGTTCACTGGCCAATTTTCTAGAATTCGGACCAACTTTGAACATTCATAATTAATTCTATAAAACTCAGAATGGTGTGGTTCCAACTTCTAAATTTATATTATTAAGTGAACTATAGGGTAAAAATACTCATTGGTTCCAATCCATGCCCAATTGAATCAGTTTATTCCCAAACCGTAGCAATGTCCAAATGGTCACTGTCTGTTTTTTTAGTTTTCCCTTAACTTTGAAAAATCACATCTCTTAATGTACACATCCAAATTTCACAAAATTCATATCAATTTAAAGCTTAGGATGTGTAGTATTTAACTGAAAAGTTTCAGCTCAATTGGAGGTCATTTTCTATTTTTCCTTGACATCTGAAATAGGTTAGTTTTTCAGGGCCTTTGGAACCCATTGATTTTGAAATCTCACGTTTCTTAAAAATTACCAAAACCTCATTTTGGTTCATAATCAATCCTTTTATCATGCATGGTTACTCCTTGTCATTCTTTAGCTTACCTAGCCCATTTTCATGCATGCATCATCACATATCCACTTACTTCTTCATGTGGAGGTTTATGGATTACAAAATACAACCACTTGTAGGTAAAGCTTATCATTCATAATATTTACACCAAATTCACTCAAGCAAACACATCATCTTCATCCATCAATAACCTCATTCTTACCCTTGCTTGAGCTTGCCCGTACATGGTTAGTTGTGGAATAATGAGATTTTTGAAAATCCCAATAGCAAAACTAACTAACAAAACTTGTGAATGTGCATGTAATACTTTTCAAAATGTGTGTATGATCAAGGTACATGTGACATATTCAAACATTTCATTATCATGAATATGGACATAGCAATCAAAATCACATATCATACACAACAACAAGTTCATACATCATAGATTAACGCACCATTCACAACAAGTTCATAAAATAGTTTAGAAGAGTTAGTAGTCTTGGTACCTTGTGTCTTTAGCTTTTCTTGAGGATTTAAGCCTCTTTTGATGGCCTTTCCCAATGGTATCTTTAGTTTCTCAATCTCATAAACATCATTCAGGAATATGATCATCATTTACAAGCCATGAACTAGACACAAAATGCATAAAAACGTAACTTAGCCCTCTTGCTCTTATAAATGCATCTTAGGGTTTTGTAACTTGACTTTATGATCTCTAATGCTTCCCAAATCCATTTTTCACTTTTACCCTACACAATTTGGCCTTCTAAAGCCAATGGAAGCATCAAACTCATCGAAATCACACTTCCCTAGTACTTTTCCTTGCTGCCGAAACAGAACAACAGATAGGGGTTTAGGAGTTCTCAAACTTTCTTTACGTATACATGTGTATTCTTGCTCCCAATCCATTTTTCATGCAATATATAACTCAAACTTAACTCTCCCTAGGCCAAACAAAATTTGGGCAGCACCTCCCTGTATTTTTGAGCTTCACATATTTTTTACAACAACAAAAAAACCAACAACACAATTTAAACTACTATTTACTACTCAAGGAAGAACTTGCAACCTCTTGATCCCTCTAAAACCTTATCTTTTTCCTTTTCACCTTTGAAAACCCTAATATTCCATCTCTCAAATGAAAGGTTTATTAAAAAAACTAACCGATGGAATTGAAGAGGGAGTAGCAAGGAGTAGAAATATGTAAAGAGTTTGTTGTTTGGATGAGTACTTTCTCTCTCATGTGGCGCCATTCCCTAGGCCTCCTTGCTTGGGTGGTGTCTTGCACTTCTCAAAGTACCCTTGGCTTTCCTCATAATTTGTCGGGATTCCTCGATTCCCGTGAAACATAATAAAATGTGCTTCCGGCGGCCAATTTGACTTAAGGCATGGAAAATTTCTAGAAATTTTCCCAGATACTCCAACCCTTTTCCGTTCCTTGAAATTCTTCCCGGATTTTCAGTAATTAATTTTCTAATAAAATACTTTTTCGGGGCTTTCGGGCACTATTGTTCTCCGTATTTTGAAACTTCTCGCACCGGACACCGAGTAATAATTTTATTAATTACTTTATGACCCAACTAAACTTTTCTTAGTTTGGGTCTCCGGCATTTGAGAACTCCTGCTATCTCAAATAATTAGTCCTCATTTGTTTGGACTGTCAAAATCCCATAATTACGAAAATGCCATTACTTGTCTTACTTTCCTCATAATTACCAAAATGCCACTACCTTTTCTTCTTTTGCCATAATTACCAAAATACCATCACTTTTTCTTCGTTTTCTTAATTCCAACCTTACACTTGTTGACTTTGACATTTTTGGTCAACTTTTGACTTTTTGGGTTGACTTTGACTTTTTGGTCAACTTTGACTTTTTGGTCAACTTTGACTTTTTTACTTTTGACCAAATTACCAAAATATCTTTATTATTTGATGACATTTTATGCCTGGGTCTTTTTTAATAAAAATGACTATTTTACCCTTTGGTCATTTTTACTTAGAATTCTCAAGACTAGGGACTTAGTCAATTATGATCCTTCTTGTCTATGGGCATTTTCTTTTCTATTTTCTTATCTGTGGGCCTTAAATCATCTCGTAATTTATTGGTTTGGCCTTTATTTCTATTTACGAAATTTGGGTATTATAGTTAGCTCCTTGAGATCAAGATCAAGAACACATAAAGGCTTGTGAAGGCTGTGGATGTTGGGAACTGAGAGAGATCCAAACACAAAGAAGTTGTGATTTCAATAACACAAAAGGTACTATACTATCTC
>JANTPZ010122534.1:0-13212 GCA_025593235.1 Vachellia pachyceras | reverse complement strand
ATGCCGACTCAATAAATTTGGATGAACATGATCCTTCTGTAACTGGATCAATTACACGAAGACTTGGCGGATAGTTTGTTTTTTACATTGATAACATATATGATTTTTAACGATAAAATTATATCATATTGTCTTTATTTTTATTTATTTCATTTTGGAAAACAAAATCCATTTTTCTTCAATGTTTGGATTTTGATACATGACTTAATTTGAAAGAATTTGGAGTAATTTAAAAATATTACCATAATAGCCGTGAAGATATATGTGGAGAAGAATTAAGTATCTACAAAAAAATTTAATTAAACTGCCATAGTCTATCCAAAGTTCTTGGGCTTTTATATGGGCCTATTGTACAGATAATCTTATTGGGATTTAGAAGGGCTCAAGAAGTAGCCCATTTGAAATGTATGTATGTACATGGTGTGACATATCAACATTATCATGGAGTGACCAACGGTTGGTTGGATCAAGTGGAAAGCGGCTTATTCCAGCTTAAGCAAGGTCTCGAGTTCAAGCCTTGTGAATGCAGCAGCCACCGTTGGGAGACCTTCCCACCTTTCCCGAGTACGCAATGCGGGTCGAGTCCGAATTAGTCGGGGTAAAGCTCCGGAGACCGGGCGGGTAAAAAAAAACATTATTATGCAGTGGACCCGGTTTTTAATTTTTCAGCCCAAGTTTTCTCACCGTAGCCCAGTTATTCTTACAAAAGTTAAAACTAAGTTGACAATAACTTGGGAAGTTTTAATACAAAATACGAAAATATATAACAAAACTTCAATCAATTCGCTTAATAATCTCAAACTCTCTAGTCATATGTAATTTTTTTAAAAAATAAAACCTGTTACTTTATAAATTTTGTTTGGCGATTGAACCCTCGACCTCCAACTTAAAAAAATATTTATATTGCTAAGTTACAAAGACCATTATTATACATAAGATTATTCTTATATTTTATTAGGCACGTTTATCCTTTTATTAGAGACATATGTATCCTTTTATAAGAGTATTCTTTTCTTACGGGGCAAGCTATATTTCTAAGTTGTGAATGCTGCTGACGATGTCATTTGCTAACAAAAAACAATCATGGGCATGTTTGGTGGAGTGATTGTAAAAGCCAAACGTACGTTCAATAGTGTTTTTCCGCAAAATAAGATAATCTCCTTTACATATTTATCTCGACTTGCGTAAAAGTACTTTTCTACTGCGTTCCCAAACATGCACCATATGGGATTTGAGTCATCTCATTATATTGCCTATTAGAATTGTACATTAATTATAATTTAAATATGTAAAAAAAAGGATGGAGGAGTCCGAAGTGAATGGAAAAAAACTATAAAATAAAATGCAGAGAAATATTAACAAGAGTATAGAGGGGAAAAAATCTCCTTCGAATAAAATTGAGTCAGAGAAACACGCAGTTTGCCAATACCCATATCCAAAATGCATAATTTAGTAAATAAAAATGAATTAAATTGAAGAGTTATTCATTAAATATTTTATTTTTTGGGACCATTCATTAAATAAGTCCCTTATTTGGGACCTCCCAATAAATTTCCCTTAAATCTTTTATCTTCTTGAAGGCTCACCTGGTATATCATTAAACCTACAAATTGAACATTCATATTTCAATTTTAGTCTGACATTACTGATCCATTTATTCTTGGCAAAATCACTGAGCTGAGATAATGCAAATGAATAAATGAACGTAATCATCAAAATATCCCATAAGTTAGCAACATGCAATAACAAATTTTTGCATAAAAATGATAATTGATTTACATGGGTAATTGATTTACAAGCATTAGATTTCTTTCTTAAGGCTTCAGAGTAATTTTCCTTTCATTCGTTTGTTCATGTTGATGAATCATTATTTTTAGCTTATCCTTACAATGCTAAACGTAGGAATTATTTTAATTCTAAATATATGGCTTAATATTCTTTTTTATCTCTTATATTTATTATTTCTCCTAAAACCACACAGTCACGCACGTATGCATGCATATGCGCAAAAAATAAGGCTGTTTTTCAAAGTAAATGATTAAAATGAGGGTTAATTTACAGAAAACCAACCCATGTTCTTTAAAAATAATTAAGTACGGTAAATTAATTATCTAGTTACTATAACTGGAATAGTGCGAAGTAAAAGGAAAGAAAGTAAAAAAGCACTTTACTTGGTGGGGACATTGTTCTCATGATACTTTTGATTAAGCAGTCTCGCAATATCAGTTATTTTGGCATCATGAGAACAGCATATATATCTTCCTTCCACATTTGGATGCTCATACAAGAATATATATATATATATATGAGCCATACACACATCATCTAAGTGAACAAAGTGGCCATGCTTCATGATTGAATAATGTGCTTCATTCCCAACAATTGGAGGGAAAAGAAGCATTAAACTAAACCGTTGGAAGTATTGTTACATTTTATCGTTAATATAAGAGTCAATTGATATTTTTTGAGGAAGTTAAAAAAGTTGTATATATTACTTAAAAATATTCATTTATGCGTGTTATTATATAATATATTAGTTTATAAATAAGTTAATTCATTTTGGAGAAAAATAATAAATGTAAATACTTTAAAGCAATATATTTGACTATTTTAATCTCCTCCAAAAAAAAGTCAACGGTATATTATATTAATAGTCAAATGTAATGTTAAGTACTAAGTTGAAATAAAAAAATAAGGTTTGATAATTAACATTTCAAATAAATGTATTAATGTGCAGATAATTCCTCTACCATTTGTCTATAATTCCATTTGTACAAATACAACTTGACAAAGGTTCATCCATGAATTCAAATTTAAGATATTGTCGGTCATTAGAAAATAACCGTTGTTCATTACACAAAAACTAATGTGGGAAGGAAGGAACATTTCACTTCAACTGCAAAAATAATTAACATTAAAATAGAAATAATTAACATGAAAAATGCCTTTCCCCCCTATTTTCCTTTAGGCCTATCCCCTTCATATTTCAATTCAAATAACCAGGGGTACCGGTAATTTTCTCTGTTCCTTAGGACCTGTATATAATTACATTTATACTAAACAAGGTATATGTGAATTAATTTATAAATAAGATAGTTTTATAAAGATTTGGTCTGGTTTTAATTACTTATCTTTGTAGTTTTAATAAGTTTTTTGGTTCTATTTACTCATTTAAAACAGAAATTAATTCTATTATTGAGAAAGTCCAGATATTAAAATATGAATTTTAAAATACTAAATTGTCCCCAATAGAAATAACATATTAAAAATAAAAATATAATTTTTTTCCCCTTAGAATTTCTTTTTGCCACTAATTCGATAGAAGAAGAAGGCTTGGCACTTTTTTTTAAAGAAAAATTACTATGATGTCACAAGAGAGACTTAAATATCAAAAAAGTTGTAATGAAAGGTAATGAATATAAATCTATCATAATCTTTTACATTGAAACTTGTAATTGTTTCAATTATTAGTGAGCTTTTGGGTAATTAAATATATTATTTAGAACGTAGTAATTCCCCCTATTTTGAGAAAATTACTATGAGGTTCCAAGAAAAAGCTTCTCCTCTGCAAGATATTCAAGTGCTTCTTGTTGTGTTGTCTTGAAATTCATGGCGGATTCTTTCTATATATGAACATATCTATTTATAAAAGTAGGATATGTTAGAAGCGAATCATATATTATTATATGCTCCTATCATAAATCGTTAATACATTTTCCCTTCCACTAAAAAAAAAATACTCCTATCGTAAGGAATAAGCTAAGGAAATATTAAATTGTGACACAGAAAATCAATACTGCAGGAAGCAAAGAAACGTTTCTGAAGCATCTTAATTGACAAGAAGCTTTATTCTTCATGGAACGAAATTGGAGAACAAAGACACAGGTGAGCGTCAAACAGAATTGCAGAAACATGCACACAGCCATAACTATAGAGAAAAGAAACCAGAAGGGAGAAGAATACTCATATAACTCACTCGATAAACACAAAATTGATCTCTTTGCAACTAATTAATTAACCAAGGGTTGAAGTTAATTATGTGGTATTTACATAATGAACCCTTGATCAATTAATCATTCAGTTAATTAATTACACCTTCTACAGTTTCCTAAATCGAAAGAATATAGCCGTTAACCCCAAAATCACCTATGAACCAAACCCTCATTACAGACACATATCGGAATCATGTATTGTTCTTTCATCTGTATCCAATTTGCATCGAACAAGAAAAGGATCATTGATAGAACAGCAGCAATTCCTTCCACCCATCATCATCACGAGCTGAGAAGGAACGCGGGTGTAGGAGCTTCTTGCTTATGCGAGTGTTGTTCTTCGATCAACAGAGGAAAATTCAGATCAGGGAGGAGAAAAGAACCAGAAGATTTAGAACAACCTTCTTCCCCTTCAATTAATCAGTTAATGGGACAATTAATTAACCAAGGGTTAAAATTAATGATATTGTAATCACATGATAAACCCTAGATCAATCAATTAATCAGTTAATTAATCTCTCCTCCTAGAAGATCTCTTGAAGCGACAGAATATAGCCATTAACTACAACGAAATGAAACCCTTGTTACATGCAGTCACATATGTGAATCGTTCTTTCTCACCTGAACCGAATTTGACGCGAACAAGATCATTGATAGAACAGCAACATTTTCTGAACGTAGGAAGATTGAGACCGGGTGTTGGAAATATGTGAGTTAATTAAAGTAGTTAGTGTTAATCACTTAGTTAGTTAATGACCCAAAAGTCTATATAAAGTGTCACAATGTAATGATTTGTGTGTGTGATTGAATAATCATCACCAAAGAGTGAGATGATGAAGAATCCCCACCAAAGCAAAGAGAATGAGAGAATAACTTGGATTTCCCACTTCAAGAATCCCCAAAATGGGGTTAGTTCATTACCCTCAAAAGAGGGTAGATTAGTGTTGAAAACCCAAATGAGTTTGTAGTAATACATTCAATTTCTTCTTCCACTTCTCAATGTATTCTTATTTTCAATACTTTCAACATGGTATCATAGCACAAAATAGTTCATGATACTTAGTAAAATTAAAAAAAAATTGGTTACTAAACTCTTAATTAATTAAGAGTGAATCTGGTTTTTCACTGCTTTGAATTTTTTTGCCTTTTTACCTTTTCTGGGAATTATGTAAAAAAAAGTCAATAGTGACGAGGAAAAAATAAAAAAAATTAATTGAAGGTGTGGAGGAAGATGCTCTATTTTTTTTTTCTTTTGGGTGTGTGGTGGTGATAGGCTAATTAAACATAGGTGGGAGTGACCCATTGCTCAAGGTATCTAACTGAAAAAGGACTTGTGATATTGATAAGGAAAATTTGCAGTCACACTCATTAAATTTGTAATAAATGATATATAAGCCATTTTTAACAATTTGTTTGGTCATGTGATTCTTTACAATAATATAGTATTTTATGTATTTGATAAGAAGGCAATAAAAAAGTAGAGAGGTATGAATGATTTTTTTTAAAAGAAAATGGATTATTATTATTTTTAATTTTTTTGCTACTTGTGTTACAGGCCTAAAATACTCTAAAAGAAGGAAAATTTACAGTCAAGTCCTAAATAGAAGAATTAATGAATAAAATATCTCAAAGATTCACAAAATTACCATAAGGTCACAGGAGTAGTTGCTGAGGTTGGTTGTCATTAACAACCTTACAATGCTTCATTAACAACATTAGCAGCTACTCCTGAAACCTTATAGTAATTTTACGAATTTTTGGGACTTTTTATTTATTAATTCTCTATTTAAGATTTGACTGTAAATTTCCCCTAGAAAAACACAGTTAATATTCCTTGTTTGGAGGGTCAATGTGTTTAATTTGATAGAAAGTATTGAAAGACAACATAAATGAAAGTAGAATCTTTTTTTAACTTTTTTTTTCTGGGTCCGATAGGAATGGTTATTGAATACTATTCTAGTTGGACAAAACAAAACTATGGTTCCCAGAAAATTTACAGTGAAATTAGAGAAAATTGGCAAAAAGTCTTCCACAGTGGACTTTCCCGTTAAGGTATCTAAAATTTGTTTAAGAACTATGCAACACATATTCAATTATTGAAGAATATTTGCAAAAAGTTGAAGATATATTGCATTGAAGAGAAGTTACAACCACTCAGTAGCCTGAGTCTTCAATCTTCATGTATCTTTTGGGTAATCAATTTTGTGATGAGCATCTTTTCAACAATTTTACCAAGCAAAAAAATTTCGACTTTTAGGAGTATGTATGTTTGGGATTCTGTTGGGAGAATGATTTCACATAAGTCGATGTAAGTATGTGAGATGAGTTTTATCTCAACTTGTGTAAACGTGACTAATAAGAGTATTATTATTTTTATAATGTCTTGTATTTTTTGTAAAATATTATACACTACAAAAGAAATAGGAGTATTATTTTTTAAACTTGTTTTTATTCCATTATTCCATTTTTCATTATGTTCACTAAATGTACCATGATCATCATACTTTAGAGTTTAAAGTGAATCACAGTATCACACTATTAGCGATTCACACACAATGTCAATTCTTATAGATTTATTGTTTATATTAAGATATTAATTTTTAGTCTACCAAATCAATACTTGCATACTTTTCGATTGTCATGTCATCAGCATTCTCTCTAACGAAAACGCTTCAGCAACCTTTCTTGTAGGTCCAACAATTTTCTATCATAATGAAGAAAAAAAAATAATCACTAGAAATTTGTGAAATGTGAGATATAGGATAAGATAATTGCCTACTTAGAACATTTTCATTGAAGATAATATGTATGACATGACAATTCGAAGCATGTAAGTATTTCTCAACCAAACATATCATGAAAGTGATTGCACGTTAATCTTGCATTTACTTAATACATATAATTTATGCAAGTTCAGTTTTCTTTCTCCTTTTATTATAATTTATGGGAGTTTTGTCAATTGGTGGATGGCATAGATAACTCCTATAGTTGTTAAGACTTTAGCAACTTAGAATATTGAGGTTTCACTTTGAAACAAAAATCTGACAGCTTAACAACTAAACCATATTGGAAAAGAAAATTTAGAAAGTGAAAAGGCACTTTCAAATCACTTTACGTAATGAGTCAAGATAAAATTGATTTTACATACTTGAATTCATAAAATCAATGGAGTACTGTTTACATGCACATCACGTTGACCATGAACTTTAACTTAAGTGACTTCCTTGTCAAATGTGTCACCTTGGTGAAACAATTCTGTATTTAGCTTTTGCATGATTTGTAAGAAGCAATCTCTCTAAAGAAAGTAAACTACAATCAGCAGTAAAAAAACTGATCAAACAATAAAAAAACATCTTTCTATTTGCTCCTTTAGATCGGACTAAACCACAATCAGCAATTAAGAAAAAACTGATCAGACTATACCGTTCTATTTGCTATGTGCTCCTTTGGATCAGTCCATCCTGTTATTTTACTCTTCTTCCTCATGCTTTGTTCTGGCCCCTGGTCTACTAATGAATCTAATACATAAAACTGCATCATTCAGGTATGGAGCACGTAGCACGACCAATGATCAAGGAAAACAGTAGGACCAAAAATGAATTAACAATCCCCAATGTTATAGCCAACATGTTTCGGGAGGATTTGTGCTTAATTTTCTTGCAAGCTCCATTTAGAGGGATTCTCAACTATCTTTGACATGAAATGTGGAGTGAACACATGGCAGGTGACTCTTCCTTCCTTATCATATTGCTCGGCCATTAAGGCCTTCGCAATCATTGCCATCACCTACATCATTGACACACAATGAGACGACACGTATTTGAACATCAAATTGGTTGACACTAAACAAATGCACTCACCGTATCGTTGAACCACACCCTAGGTCATTGGCAATAAAGCTCCGTTCGAGTAACATAGTAGTGCTTGTTTGGGAACACCGTTTCCCAAACGGTGCACACATTCCAATATAAAACCATCTCGAAATTTGTAAAAACCATCTTGAAATTCATTAAAACCATCTCGAAATCCATAAAACCATCTTGAAATCCGTAAAATACCTCGGAATCTGTAAACTTATTTCTCCCAACGGACTTCCCAAACACACCCGTAACATACATCTCCACAAATATCCTAATTCAGCACAATAACAACAATTACTAATATATTTCATTGACAGTAATCACCAATACACAATTCGTTAACTTACTCATCACCCTCCTCATTCTTTGGCCTCTGTGTACATAGGTCAAATAACCTCGTATGCTTATCCCCTCCCCGCTTTCCCTTCTGCTTAACATTCTGATTAATCCAGGGGGAGCTAACGACCCAACTCGGAGTTTTTGTTCGTTGAGACCTTCTTAATATGTCATGGCCTTTCTTCTCTTGTGTCTCCGATCTCAATCTTTTCTGCCTCATCCAATTCCTCCGCAGCTGCTCTTGCTATGTTAGAATCAAATTTTGATTCTGCAATGTCAGAATCAGATTCTGCAATGTCAAAATCAGAATATATGTGCCCAGATGGTCCTGCTCCCCCTGTTTCCCTTTCAAATCCCTCACCTGCTATATCCTTCACATGTAAGCGGTTCTGAAGTACAAGCAACTCTGCTCCAACCATCCCCATGATTGAATAATATGTTCTTCGGATTTCCTGAAATAAATAAGATGTAGTTACATGTCCGTCATAAAGCAAGCGTGTCAACATTAACTGTTTAAGGGTAACAACTACCGGGTGCGTGAGCATTGTCTCTAGATTAAAGTGTCCATGTGCCTGCACCCCTCCTTGCTTAAGAATATGCAACAACCCCATCTCACTTTGCTTCTCAAGGGATACCCTCCTCTTCACCCGGTCATCAATCCAGTAGGTAATAGCATGCGCCTCATCACCGGCTACCAAATTTTCCAAAGAGAAATTTTGCAAGCAAAATATTTGCATGATTAAATTAAACACAATGTATGTTTAACAATGACAATGTCACTACAAATTAAGCTACTAATAAGAAAGTCCCTTACCATCAGGAAATACAAGCATCCACCAACTGTCTTCCTTTCTTTCACCATCCCTTTGACCAACTCCCTCTTAAATCTCCTAACAGCATTGGAATGTTCCGCCAAAATGAATGAACACCAATCAAAGGCACCCATCACATGTTTAGTGACTGTCAAACACTTAACATATGCTGAGCGACATAAATGCTTGAGGATGGAGTCAACAGGGTACCTAATGCAAATAGTACAAAATACAGATAAAAGTTTTCATCACTGTCCCCCATCAACCACTCTCCTATCTTCTGGTATGGTAAACCCTTATACACTGTACACAGATAAACAAACATGGGATCTTTATCCCGAATATTAACCTCTATCTTGTGCCCCCATGCGGCAAACCCATAAATTGTTGCACAACTATAGGTCCTAGTACCCTAGTTTCCCCTCTTATTGTCACAACATTTGTGACCGGGTCAAAACACGTCATGAACTTTGCACACAAATCACGGTTGATTTGTGTGTAACAAACCTATACAATCTTATCGAAGCCTATGGCCTTAAGCCTTTGCATCAATTCTGGCCTCTTCTTTATTTGATTGCACATAGTTATAAACTGTTTTGGCGAGCATCTTGTAAGAAACGGCACCACATACGTCTTCCCTCTCCGCAGACCTTTTCTCTCCTCGGCCCGCTTACTATATGAAGCGATTTCCTTCTCACTCAAATTGTTACATGCATCCCTCACTTGCACATTTTCCCCTGTGCATGACTTCCCCTCTTTAGAGCCTTTCACCTTCCTCTTACTTTTTTGCTTATCTTTGAAATATTCTTCCGTGAACATAGGTAGCCTGAAAAATTTGAGGACCTTTTTACTGTTGTACCCTTCTCTATCTTTGTTTCCTAAAATACACGAATATACAACTGAAAGTTAACTGACTTCTTTCTACAGAAACCTAAACGGAACATTATAACAACTTAACAACTCAACATTGTATTTTAGGAGCTGCCTTCATTGTATTTTCGGGACTAATACAAGCAGAAAAACTTAGAAACTGAACATTGTAGTTTAGGAGCTGCCTTCATCTAACAGAGCATGAAAATGTCAATCAATTTTATTATAATTACTATCCAATCTTACGTATTAAGTTCTTACCTTGTGTCCTTTCAAAATCAGACACTACCTTAACACATTATTGCTCAACCTCACAAATACAAACTTACAAAGAAATCGTGTATTTCAATTTCGTCATTCAAGGAGTCAGTGGTTAGATGCCTATTCCAAAGACACAGCTTCAAAGACACAGAGATGGTGTATTCCAGAGTCAGTGGTCCAACAAGATATTTTATTCCAAAATGGTGCATTTCGAATACACAGGCCATATGACAGGATTTTGCATGTACACAGATGCAAACTTAAACCCCCAAATCCACAAATGCTCAAGTTAACCCAAAAATCCACAAATGCACAAGTTCAGAGGAATATCACATATTAACTTCACATTCTAAATTTAAATCAGCATTTTCATTGATGCAATATTATTGCAAGGGAATCCGCTTGCTGAAGCAAATCGCGAAAAGAGGACAAATAAGCAGAACGGACATTATGATTACTAAAACACGCCTACACGTCGACTATCAAACGGCTTCACGGCGATGAGAGCAACGGCTTCACGGCAAGATGGGTCAACGACTTCAATCATGACGGCAGCTCCGCGATTTTTAAAAGTGACGACTTCAGTCAACAAAAGCGACGGACACAGATTCAGTCAAGTAGAGTGACGGCAACATCTTCACCGAGTAGGGCGACGGTGACGGGCGACCATGGCGATGGCGACGCGCGAGCAGAGGCGGCTCCAAGATTTTCAAAGCCTTTGCTGTTCCCGAACGGCTTCACCCACTTTTTCATACTTCAAACGTGCGTTCAGGGTGAAGGGCAATATGGACTTTACACAACTTCAATTAATCACAAAAAGGTCCCATGGGACCTGAGGATAATTGTCAGATTGTTTGGGACCTTTGATTCATTTTTTGTTTGCTTGGGGCTTGTCTGTCATTTTCCCTAACTTTTTTATGTTTTTTCTGCAATAAAAAAATAATTTGGGCCAATACACTATTCATATGCCTTGCTACATATTTATATATATATACTCACATGTGTCTTCTCATAAGAAGTAACACTTTTTTTTTAATTTCTTAGAACTATCTTTAATTTCTTTAATATGTTGTTGCCATTTCACTACTGTCAAGTGTTGGATAATTATTTTTGATAATAATAAAAGTACATTTTTTTGGTGAAGAATTTTTAGGAAAGGGGTTAGGCTCACCCACGATCCAAGGGCAAGACCCCTAACTCATGATCCATTGGGGCCATTTCAATCTACCCCCGTACATGACAGGTAGGACACCCAGCTTCACTTAGCTGTAGAGATGCCTCCCCAAACGCCACGACTAGAGCCACAAAGTGACATATCCCAGGATCGAACCCTCTCCCTTTTAGGTGAGAGTACTGGCCCAATCCTTTGCCAGCTAAACCCAAGGATGATGGGTATAATAAAAGTACATTTTGATAAAAAGGAGTAACTTTTTTAATCTTCAAAATTTGATTGTGCGCCAGAGAAAGAGCTTACGTGATGCTACCCTACATGACTTGCATTTTCTTTTCTAATTTCTTTACATAACTTTTCTTATTTTTTTGAGAGTCCATATCCTCTCGCTCTAATATGTGTGTTTTTAATAGAGAGCATGAAACATTGTATGTGTAGGGTTTGGTTTGGATATGTAGATCTTAATTTTTTTAGGAAACATTACATTAAAATCCCACAAAACATTAAATAGCGTGAGACAATTTTTATAGTTAGGCCTGATGTCCCTCTATCATCTTTAGATTGGTAAAGCTGGATTGGTGTTAGTGATTATTAAAAAACGGGAAAAAACAATATACTATATATGCCATATAATTTGTCAAGCAAAAGAGGATTTATTTTGAGTTATGAAAAAAAATCTAAAAACAAATATAAATGTATGTTTTACACATATCTAAATACCTTAAAATATCCACGCATGAATCTTCAGAAAGGTGGCTGAGCACTAGTTGGAGGAGACCAATAAGGATCTTTAACAACTGAAACAAGTTGCTTAAAAGTAGTCCAATATTCTTCTGTAGCAAGATTTTATAGTCGTAACCTAGTAGTATGAGAACTTTTCCTTAAACGAACAGTTACAAGTTCAATCCCATTTATGGTTTCATGCAGTTAATACATGCGCCTTTATTTTTTTGAGGAAAAAAACCTTAATACACCACATTGCCACATTTGTATTCGTTAAGGAACATGTGCTTCTTGACAAAAGGATGATGGGGAAATAGCCATAGTTTGAGAGCGGTGGGAGATGAAGATGAAAACGAAAGTTTGAAGATGACTAACACAAACGAACAAATGTCTGTGTAATGACAAGTTTTTGATGAAATACTTTTTCTACACAAGTTAATTAGAACGATACTTTCAACACCTAACAACCAATGAAAAAGCAATTTACTTTTTACAAAAGAAAGAAATTGGGAGAATGGCAGATAAATCCCCACTAGGGAACTAATTAGAGAATGTGATCTGCCATATAGAAACACATCAGTTGTATATATGGAAGTTCAGTTGCACATAACGTGAAAGCTTAGTTGCATTTTGTGAAAGGCCTAGTTCTACAATCAATTATTCAATGTGACTTTCCCCAATTATCCCCAAGAAATTCCATTTATAAACAGATGGTAAGCATAGCCATTTTCTACACCGGTTGTCTATGGAACCACCCACCGGTGTAGAAAGATATAAAATTTTAAAAACATTTATTAAAAGATTAAAAATAACAATTGGTCCATTCAAACTAAATATCATAAGTGAATTAAATGATCCAACTCACTAGATCAAAGTTCTTTTTCAAGTGGATTAAGAATGTTCACTTTGTTTCCAAACTACGGATAGTGGTTTCTTGCCTAAAATTCTAGGAATATGTTTGGAATTTAACTTTGTGTGCGTGGTCAAGCACAACATATGAAAAAGGACTAATTTTTAGGTATATATGTAAATAATGAATGGCAAAGTTTAGATTTGATGTATTGAGTATATCGAATAATTCCCCATAAACTATTTTATATCACGCCATTTTCTGTTCGTTTCTTTTCTTTTTGTTTTTATTGTTCAATCTGGAATAATTCCTTGATTATCTAGAATAAAGTGTTCTT
>JANTPZ010122533.1:0-13881 GCA_025593235.1 Vachellia pachyceras | reverse complement strand
CTAGAGTTGAACAATTTTGTTTAATTTCTTGAAATACCATTACATTTCATATCCTTCCATGACCCCGCTGCGTTCTGGAAAAACTCTATAATGGCAGCTTAGTTAAACTATTATACAGTAATTTCTTGTGGGCGAGTAAAACTTTGTTGGCAAAGGCCGAAGCAGCTAGGCTAGGCAGTTGATATAATTGGAGATTCTAATCTCTCTTTTTTAGGTGCCCTAAGTTGCAGACGTCTAGTTGATTTGAAAACGAATTGAACATCTATATTCGATCATGTGCCTTGGTTCAAATATTATTTAAGGATGTATAAAAAAAAATATTATTTAAGGGAAAATGTAACTTTTAGTGTCTCTATTTTTCCCTGGTTGCGGAGTTAATCTCTAAACTTTGATTCATAACTAGTTAATCGTTATTCATTATACTTTATAAAGGACACGTTGTTACGAGTTAAGAAAATATAAGAAAATATGATAAATGAATTGTTGAGTTTAAATTTAAAAATTAAATATGAACAATAAAATGTTCCCTTTAATTAATTTTAATTTATTTTTTAACATTTAATTATGGTATGTTCTTCTCGTAGTATGTATATTACTATATCCTTAATAAAAGATTATTTTGAAACACCAACAATAAATTTAAAGAATAATTTTGAAATGTTAAATAATAAATGTCCAACATATTTAAAGGTAAAAATAATTAAAAATAATTGGGGCATAATGTTGACAATTAAAAATATTTTACACTTAAATTTTAATAATTACAGTGAACAAAATAGTGTACATTTCTTAACCGCCTTAGAATTTTAGGATTTACAAAATCAACAAACCTTAACATTAGTAGGTCCGTTTGGGAAAGCGATGGGATAAGTAATTTATTTGTAAAAAGAAGAACTTATGGAGAAGTGAGATTGAAAATAAGTCAGATTGGCAAAGTGATTTGTGTTTGGAAAAACGGTGGAAGAAGTGACTTATTTGTAAAAGTGAATGTGTTTGGGAACACTGTTAGATAAGTGATTTTTTTAAATTAAAATTAAAAATATGAACCTTATTGAAATTGAAAATAAAAAATGTATTATCCTGATTGAAATTAAAATTAAAAAGTAATATTTTCGGCTAGATTCACAAATTATTAAAAATTATTGAAATTAAATCAAAATCAAGGTAGAAGGGGAAAATGGAAGAAGATGGCCCACGAAGAGATGAGTCAGCGAAAATAGCATCCTCACGATAGGTTAGATTCACAATTCTTCTGACACTTCTCTCACATCTCTCTTGAACAACAACTTCGTAGAAGTAAACGCTCCGCCCACAAGCTGCTAGTTCCAGCTTTCCTCTGTAAGTTACTTACGGAGATAAGCGCTACAGAGCTTGTTTGGAAATCAATTTTAGAATTTAAGTTTAGTTTTAAAATCTAGGTTTTACCTCAAAATCGAGGTTTGTCCAAGTAAAACTTTTTTTCCAAAAGCTATTTTGATTACAAAACCTCAATTTGAAACCTATGTTTTCTCTTTTCTACTTTTTCTTACTCTTTTCTACTTTTTTTTTTCTTTCTTTTTCCTACTTTCCTCTTTCCTACCTACTTTTTTGCCTTAAAATTCATAAAATCTAATAACTTTCCAAACATAAATCACTTTTCAAAATCTAGGTTTTGCCTCGAAATCTGTAAAAGCTATTTTCCAAAATCTATTCTCTAAAATCTAAGTTTTACCTCAGAATCTGTAAAAGCTATTTTCAACCTTATATCCAAACAAGCTCTTAATGCATCAAGCAATGCCAAACACTGATAAAAAATGAACAGTGCACAGAAGGACTTATGCAACTCTTAAGTGGGCTTTTGGAGGCTCAAAATCGTTTCCAAACAGGCTAAGACAATGTTCATCTTTTATAGTCCTCAAAAATTGCTTTTCCTGCTCTACCATAACTTTCGTCACATGGCATACTTGAACAAAATGTGACCCTAAATAAAATTGAAACGGACAATTAATATCAATATAAAAGTCACGGAATAAACAATACTATTCATTCTTTTTTTTTGAGTGAGAGAAAACTCCCCGGTGTCCCGAATCCTTTCAGACCCAGACTAATCCGGGGTAGCCCTGTAAGGGACTTCTCAGAGTTCGAGCCCAAGACTTGGCGAGTACGCGGCGCCTTGCCCTCCCCTTATCAACAAGTTGGAACAACCCTCCTGGGCACAATATTCATTCTTATTAAATGCAATGCATTAAACCACCAAAAGCTAGTAATAACAAAATATGATCATTTTGTGTCAGCTTGATTTTTATTTTTTATCTTGCTCCCACTCCCTTCTTGCTTCTTCTTGTTGCTGTCTTCTGACTTGTTCTTGTTCCATTTTAGCTTGCTTCTTCTCCCTTTCTACTCTCTCTTGTTGCTTTCTCATAGATTGCTCTCGCTCCTCCTTCACTTCTCGTTAATATCTTCTCTCATTCCTTTCTGGCTCATTCTTGCTCCTCCTAAACTTCTTCCTTTCTTTTTTGGTTCCTTTCTAGCTTCCCCTCCTCCCTTTTTGCTGCCCTTTTTTTGCCATTCTGATGTTTCCTTTCCCTTTCTTCTCGTTCCATTTTGATTCTTCTTCCGGCTCTTTCCTACCTTGTTCTTGTTTCTCTTTTGCCTCTTCTTGTTGGCACCTCCCCTCCTTTTCTTCTTGTTCCTTGATAGTTCATTCCCGATTGATTTCTATATTTTCTTGCTTTCTTCTTACTTGCTCTTCTTCCTGTTGACGCTTCCTTTCCCTTTCTTGTTGTTCCTTTCTACCTCGCTCTTGCTCCCTAGTTGCTTCCTCTTCTTGTTGTCTTCTAACTTGTTCTTGCTCTTCTTTTGCTTCTTCCTTTTGGTGCCTCCTTTCTCTTTTTTCTTGTTCCTCTGTAGCTCGCTCATGCTCCCTTTTTGCTTCTACTTCTCGCTGTCTCCTAGCCAGTTCTTGTAGTTCCTCCTCCTCCTTTTGATGCATCCTTTCCCTTTCTTCTTGTTCTTTTCTAGCTTGCTCATGCTCCCTTTGTGCTTCTTCTTCTTGCTGTTTCCTAGCTTGCTCTTTCAATTCTTCTTCTTCTTCCAGTTGATGCCTCCTTTCTCTTTCTTCTTTCTCCCTTTCTGCCTTTTCTTCTTGCTGTCTCCTAGCTTGTTCTTTCTCCTCCTCGTCCTCCTCTTGCTGACGCGTTCTTTCCCTTTCTTCTTGTGCCTTTATAGCTTCTTCCTGCTCCCTTTTCGCTTCTACTTCTTGCTTCCTTTTAACTTGTTCCTCCTCCTCCTTGGCTTCTTGTTGACGCTTCCTTTCCCTTTCTTTTTGTTCCTTTCTAGCTTGTTCTTGCTCTTTTTCCGCTTCTTCTTCTTGTTGTCTCCTAGCTTGTTCATGCAGTTCTTCCTCTTCCTCCTTTTGACGCCTCCTTTCCTTTTCGTCTTGCTCCCTTTTTGCTTCTTCCTGTTGCTGTCTTGTTGCCTGTTCTTGCTCCTCTTTTGCTTCTTCTTCTTGCTGTCTCCTAGCTTGCTCTTTCAATTCTTCTTCTTCCCGTTGATGCCTCCTTTCCCTTTCTTCTTTCTCCCTTTCTGCCTTTTCTTCTTGCTGTCTCCTAGCTTGTTCTTTCTCCTCCTCGTCCTCCTCTTGCTGACGCGTTCTTTCCCTTTCTTCTTGTTCCTTTTTAGCTTGTTCCTGCTCCCTTTTCGCTTCTACTTCTTGCTTCCTTTTAACTTGTTCTTCCTCCTCTTTAGCTTCTTCTTGTTGACGCTTCCTTTCCCTTTCTTTTTGTTCCTCTCTAGCTTGTTCTTGCTCTTTTTCCGCTTCTTCTTCTTGTTGTCTCCTAGCTTGTTCATGCAGTTCTTCCTCTTCCTCCTTTTGACGCCTCCTTTCCCTTTCTTCCTTGTTCCCTTTTTGCTCGTTCTTGCTCCCTTTCTGCTTCTTCCTGTTGCTGTCTTGTTGCCTGTTCTTGCTCCTCTTTTGCTTCTTTCTCTTGTCGCTTTCTTTCCCTTTCTTCTTCCCTCCTCCTTTCTTCCTCCCTTCTTTCCTGTTGTCTCTTAGCCGCTTCTTGCTCTTGCTTTGCCTTCTTTTCTTCTTCTCTTTTCTTGACCTCCTCTCTCCTTCGGGCTTCTTCCTCTTCTCTCTTTTTTTCTTGCTCTCTTCTTCGGGCTTCCTCCTCTTGTCTCCTTTTCTCCTCTTCTCTCCTTTTGGCTTCCTCTTCCTCTTGTCTCCTTCTGGCTTCTTCCTCTTCCCTCCTTTTGGCCTCTTCTATCATGATCTTTTCCTCTTCCTCTGCGCACGATGCACACCCCAATATGATGGATCCTTTCTGAGAATGCAAGAGCTGCTCAATTGTTGTGTCACTCACATTGAAAGATGCAGCCAATATGTGCTTATCTATTGTCTTTAGCACTGATCTCTTTCCCGCTAAAAATTGAGGATAAGTCTTCTTCGTTGTGGTGCTAAAACCCAGGAATACCAGAGAGTCATTGTTGAAAGACATCTGAGCCATTGGATGAAACCTAGGAGCTATGAAGACGTCTCCCTTCTTCACCTTAAACCTCATGTTTTGGCATTTACTTTTGTCCATATTGCTGCCACCGCACACTACACGAACCATGCCTTCCCCTTCCAATACCATTGCTATCTCTGTTGCCAGTGGATTCCAGTGTGGCCCCATCATTGCTCCCTTGTTTATAAAATTATCACCCACAATATTAGTTAACATAACAAAAATGGAAAAAAAACATAAATGTTATGACCAAAAGGGAAAATTAAATTAAGTTGAAACACTAACCGCGGTCAAATTCACCATCAAGAAACTGATGTTGATATGCTTTAATGATTTCAAATGTTTTTGGGTCACCATGAGACTCCATCCATAACGGTTCTTAAAATCAGGATGTTTCTCAAAGACGTTAAACGTCCGAGGTTTCTTGTCGTTGGAAGACACGTCAGTGGCAATCTCGCCACCTAATACTCTGTTTAGGATCCAAGCCTCCAATTCCATTATGTTGTTTTTCTTCTTCGAAACAGCATGCACTATTGCTGGGGTCTCAGTTTTGTTTGAAATTTCTGCGGCCAGTTCCTCCGGCACCTTCAAAAAATATAAACACCATCCATTAATCGCTCATGATTAATAATTGAGCCAGCTCATGCAACAAGACACTACTTTTGCTCTGCTAGAACTCGATAAAATCTAGTTATATATATACCCCAAAAGCTCCTTGAATGATTTTCTGATCGAAGCCTCCGACCAGTTCACTGATTCTGGAATAGGCACCGATTGCTGGGTCCTGTGTTCACAGTTCACTGATTAGGGACTTCGTCGGTACAACTATATAACTTGAATTAAATAATATGTCTGGACAAATTGAGAAGCTGATCTTACATAATGGTTATGAATGGAGTTGGGGAAAATTGCAATAATCCGAAGTCTGTGTCTTTGTGCCTCCAAGTTGCTCTGTAAATAGAAAACAAGGCCTGTTCCAAGCATGCAGATGTCACCTTGACGTAAGTTTATGGTTTTAGTATCGCCATCATATGCCCAAATCAGCCTCCCACTCCCTGAAACTCAACCAATTCAACGTTTTCACAATCTTCATCAAAGTGGGATTATATACTGAGTTTCGGAGTACAAGTTTGTAGTAAAACCGAAACAGTATAATTAAAAAGTTTCACCGTATTGACATAGAAGTTAAGGATGGTACCGGTTTGAACGTAGAAGAGCATGTCTGCGTGAAGAAGAACAGGAAGGAAGAGAGAGTTGGGTTCGAGAGTGAAGAACTGAAGATGGAAGGGTGCTCTGTTTCCATCTTTGACGTCAATGGCTGACACTTGTCCATATTCAGAGCTTGTTATTCTTCTCCACTCTGATTTCTCCATCACCGCACTCTCTTCTTCCTTCGAAGCCTTCCCATACAAGGGAAGCGTAAGGGACAAGAGCAAGCAGAGAAGTGAAAATGGAGAGGCCATCAAAGCTCTCTGATGCTTCATTTCTGAAATGGAGTCAGTTTTGGTTTTGGGCTTACCAAAAGAAGCAAGCAAGCTCTATATAGGAAGAGTGTCAGAATTTTGAGGGCCACGTGTTGTTGTTAATTGACACATGTAAGTACTTTGTACAAATGGCAGAGTGCATGGCTATATATGCTGTTGCATGAATCCAAGTTGTTGGGTTTACTCGTTCTGATCCCAAATGGCCAATATAATTTAATTTATGGTATGGGTTAATTTACTGCTTTACAAAATCTGTGCAAGTATTTTTTTTTAAAAGCAGAAACCGAGGTGAGGTAACCGTGAAATTTCGTGCTCTCAGTTCTGGGTTGATGAGATTAAGAAAGGAACAGAACTTACAAAAGCTGTTTCACCCCTCTTTCTGTTCTCACTTCTCAGACAAATATTATGGATATTTACAACTGCTTAATCTTTTTTTGCTCGAACTACGTAGGAGAAATGAAATCCCATAAAAGGAATAGATGAAGTGAAGATATGGAGCCATCCGCCTGTCAATTAACTAAGAAAGTTCAAATATAGATTTGGAATGACACTACCTCATCTCATGTCTTTGATATGAAATGTATAGTGCAAATTGCATTGCAAATTAAATCTTATACTACTATTAAGGATCAAGATCAGTATAACGTCTATTTCTTTAATTTTCCTTAGTTAGCAAATTAGGCCGTGAACTTTGAATGACCGAGTCAATAAAATTTAATGAGTTAGGTAATTACAGGGATATTGAGTGTGAAAACCATAAAAGTTGGTTATTTTGAGTCAGAATTGACGGATGAATTAATAATCTAAATTCAAATATAATTAAAAAATATCAATAAAATTGCCATATTTTTATAAATACCCATATAAATTTTAATTAAATAATACATTAATCCATCATACTATTATTATAAAGTAATCCGAGCGTTGAAATTAAATTATTTTAAAAAATCAAGCGGACAAAATTATTATCCCTCACAAATGAATTCTATCCTCAGCGTGTTAAGGTGACTTGTCTTGACATAGAGTGAACGTATTTTCAAGAAAGGATTGTAGTTTTCAGTCCACACGTGTGAATCACAGAGGGAAAGTCATCGCAAACCTTCTAGCTGGGTGTCAAATTTGCATGTAGGATTTGGGGAATACGTGGGTGCTTATGTTGATTTGGACAAGGACAAATGATGTCTGTAGGAAAAGATCATGGATAAGTAATAAGTTAGATAAAATGCTTCATAGCTTCAAAAAGTTTGATACTGTTGTCCCAAGCAGGAAAATTAGGCTGGATGCACAAGGGTCTATTAGACAACGACTCTTTGGAATGCAAACATAGTGCAAGGGAAGAAGCAAGTATGGTGGTGATCCTGAGTTAATTCGTACAATGCTCCTTCTGGTTGCCTGGGCGGCAGAAAGGATTGTTTAGTTTTGGTCAAAATCAAACTAAACAAAGAGCTTTTGACTGAGAGCAGATGTAGTGGCAGTTAGGAGTGCTTTGATTTGGTTATCATTCATTCATAGATGGCACAGTAATCCTTCACCCTCATCTCAATTCAGGAGGAAGAGGAGTTATGTTATTAAGATCTGAGAGGCCATAACTGGTGTCTTGCCCCTCACATCTGAACCGGCTCAGGTCATAAATCATATTACATTTCTGCTTTAATGGTCTTGTTACTTTGTTCGGGTTTTGCATTTGTAGTTTACGAAAGCCCATAGCACAGCAAGAACCCCAAGATGTACAACTCAGTATAATAACTCTGGGATTTTGTCATTGCAGCATAATAAACCCATTATTATTACCATCTTTTTCTTAAACTTTAAACATCCATTGCATCCCCCCTCTCTCACTCTCTCTCTCACACACACACTAGGCTCATTTATTTAGTCATTTTAATTTTAAACTCATCCCTGTTCCTTCTGATTTCTTCCTCTTTACTTCCTGGGCCTTCCTCCTCCTCTCTCCTTCTGGCTTCTTCCTCTTCCCTCTTTCTGGCTTCTTCCTCTTCTCTTTTCCTTGCTTCCTCCTCTCTCCTCCTTGCTTCTTCCTCTTCCCTCTTTCTGTCTTCTTCTATCATAATCCTTTCCTCTTCCTCTGCGCAAGATAGACACCCCAGTATGATGGACCCTTCGTCAGATTTAAAAAGTTGCTTAATTGTTGTGTCGCTCACATTGAAAGATATAGCCAGTATGCGTTTATCTATAGTATGTAGCACCGATCTCTTTCCCACTAAAAATTGAGGATATGTCTTCCTCGTTGTGGTGCTAAAACCCAGGAAAACCAGAGAGTCATTGTTGAAAGACATCTGCGCCATTGGATGAAACCTAGGAACCATGAAAACATCTCCCTTCTTCACCCTAAACCTCATGTTTTGGCATTTCGACTTGCCAATGTTGCTGTCCCCACATACCACACGAACCATGCCTTCCCCTTCCAATACCATTGCCATCTCTGCTGCCAGCAGATTCCAGTGTGGCCCCATCATTGACCCCTTGTTTCATATAATCATATTGCCCACAAAATGAGTTCAGATAACAAAAGCAAACACCTAACTGAGATTGAAAAAAAAAATTAATGTGAATCACTGACCGCGGTCAAATTCACCATGAGGAAGCTAAAGTCGATCTGCTTAAATGATTTCAAATTTTTTTGGGTCACCATGAGGCTCCACCCGTGACAGTTCTTAAAATCAGGATCTTTCTGAAAGATGTTAATCGTGCGAGGTTTATTTTTGTTGTAGGAGGACACGCCAGTGGCAATCTCACCGCCTGATACTCTGTTTAGAATCCAAGCCTCCAATTCTAATCCCTTTTTCTTCGTGGACACCGCTTGCACTATGGCAGGTGTCTCAGTTTTGTTTGAAATTATCGCGGCTAGTTCCTCCGGCACCTTACAAAAAAAAAAATAGAAACGCCAATCATAGCCGTTTTGATTTATAACTAATCCAGCTTCTGAAAAATGTAACAGGAGACTAATTGTTCTGTCTGCTAAAACGTAGAAAAAAAAAATCTGTATCTGAATATTTAGTTATGTATATTTATACCCCAAAAGCCGCTTGCATGATTTTTTGGTTGAAGCCTCGGACTAGTTCACCGATTCTCGAATAAGCACCGAGTGCCGGGTCCTGTGTTCAAGTTTCAGGATGAACAAACAGCAAACAGAGCTTAGGAACTTCATCACTGCAGAAATGTCACTTCAATGAAAGGACATGTGGAGGATATGAGAAGCTGTGATCTTACGTAATGGTTATGAACCGTGTTTGGGAATAATGCGAAAATCCGAAGTTTCTGTGTTTGTGACTCCAAGTTGCTCTGTAAATAGAAAATAAAACCTGTTCCAAGCATGCCGATGTCACCTTGACGTAGATTTATCGTTTCAGTATCATCGTCAAATGCCCAGGTCAGCTTTCCACTCCCTGAAACTCAGGCAAAATTATCCAACGTGGCGGTGAGGTTAATTCATACCATGCCTGTTGCACTTAAATGGGATTGCTGATCGCTTCCAAGTTCAATAGTAAAACTGAATACGCATATTTAACAAAATAACTCTAGCATGATTAAGAGTTTCACCGTATTAAAATTTTGCTGCCACTTATCAGTAAATGGACTCAATTTGGTATAGCGTTTGGATTTTTCAAACTCATGTTCAACGGTACTTTTTTATAAAGTGAAATAATCTCATTCACATATTTACTTTGATTTACGTAAAAGTACTTCTCTGCTACGTTTCTAAAAGAGCATTTTTATATCTAGTATACTTGATTGCTGAAGAGAAATAAGTGTAGGAGTGAAAAATTGAAATGTGTCCAAAGGTAATGAGCAGAAGAAAAGAAGCCAGAACAGAGAGCCAAAGTGGAGGAAGGTACCTGAGTGAACATAAAAGAGCATGTCTGCGTGAAGAAGAACGGGAAGGAGGAGAGAGTCGGGTTCGAGAGTGAAGAACTGAAGATGGAAGGGTGCTCTGTCTCCATCTTTTACGTCAATGGCTGACACTTGTCCATATTCAGAACTTGTTAATCTTCTCCAGTCAGATTTCTCCATTACCGCACTCTCTTCTTCATTCGAAGCCTTCCCATACAAGGTAAGAGCGAGGAACAGGAAGAAGCAGAGAGATGAAAGTGGCGAAGCCAGCAAAGCACTTTGACGCTTCATGTCTGAAGCTCACGTCAGGCTGACCAAAATCAACAAGCTTTATATAGGAGGAGTGTCAGAATTTTGAGGGGCACGTATTGTGTGTGGTTACTGGACATGTGTAGGTACATATACAAGCGGCAGGGTGCATGCCTATCCTGGCCATAGATGAATCCAAGTTGTTGAGCTCACTCGATCTGATCCCAATTACAGATTCTCAGCAAGCTACGAGTAACTACGAAATTTCGTCCTCACGGTTCACACTAGATGAAATTTATGAAATTACAAGGACTTGAATTATTTGGACTTCAGAGGCCCAACTTTGTTGACACAAAAAAGAAAGGCTTTTTTACTTCTTTCCTAATGGTTGTCATTAAAAAAATAATCGAACCCGAAAGAATGTGATAAACTGATAGATGACAGAAATACAAAAGAGTAAGAGAATGAAATGTTGTGTGAATGTTGGTGGGAAAGCAGCGAGGGCTGGTTTATGAATACCAACACCAAGCGCTGCTTTACTTCAGACTAGAAACAGTCAAAATGTTTGATGCATGTAATGAAATGATATGTTGGGGGACAACAACATGCTTGGTTTATGATATAATTTAATTAATCATAGAACTTGGGAGCTGTGTGATTGTAGCATAAGGTGGATAGAAGATCCCCACTAGCACTAGCAATAGCAATAGCAATAGCCCCTTTTATATTTTATTTATTTGGGGTGGGAGTGGGACTGCAAATGTGGACGTCTTTAATTCCATAATATCAACCCCTCTTCCTTTTGTCTTCCTCAAGCTTCCCTATCTCCCTTAATCGCTAAGCATAATTACTATTTATTTATTATCGAATCAATATTATATTTTGACACTAAAAATGCTTAATCTATCACATTGGCGTGTGTGTATTCGTATTTTAATTAGACTCTGTTGGTCTTTTTAAATTTCCTCTACTTTCATCCCTTCTTGACTGTATCTTATCACATCTCATCTATTTCTCCCTCATCTGAGTCGCTTCTCCAGCCCTCATCAGTCCATTTTTTAAAAAAAAGAAACAATGTACTTTAATTACATAAACCCAGTTAGCAATGAATATGGATATATATCGTTAGAATGAAAAGTTTAATAAGTAATCAAATAGGACGAAACATATAAATGCAGGCAGTGACATGTTGACAGATAACAAAAGGTATAAAAAGACGGTTTATTATTTTTTTTGGCCGGGTGGCCAAACTTTCTATTCATAAAGTGGCCATTAACATAATGTGTCTGTTTGGCAACACGGTGGAGAAGTACTTATGGGTACTTTTACACAAGTGAAGGTAAATATGTGGAGAAAATTGTCTCGTTTTACAGAAAAACACTGTTGAACGTGACTATAAGTGTTTATGGCAATTTGTCAAACGACACCAATAATAGAGAGCCTTAGATTAGGATATGTGTGGCTTCATTGTCTCCGTAAATCAACGGACGTAATTTCTCTGTGGACCATAATCAAGGGACGTGTTTGCGTAAACTTTTGGAGCTTATTCCTTCGTTACCCTGCTGGTATGTGTTTCCCACACTCACGATAAAAAGAATCTTTGAATCCTCATCAACTTTTAATTCAATTATCAATGGAGTCCCTCAAATTTTATTCTTCTCCATTTAGTTCTTTACGTTTTATAGATCTGGATCATCTAGTCGTCAACCATATCAAGAATTTATTAATCGTTTCATTCTATCTACCGATAACTGAATAATTGGTTGCTGGCATTTTAAGAAATTTGTCAAATAACTGCTCCTCATCAAGAGTAACTTAGTGCTTCCATGTAGCGTAACGATGAACAGAAACGGGCTTCAAATGGATTTATATAGCTGAGAGATCCTGTGCTAGTTGTTTTGGCTAATGATAATTATAAGTGATAACCAAGCCATAACTTAATTATATTGCATGTTGGAATATGGGTCACCCTTGATGGATAATACCCAAAATCTATGTGTTGGGACAGATGCGTAAATATGAATTGTTGAGAGAAGGAAATGGTGATTTTTCTAAAAAGGTTGAATTTGGAATCTACTGGAACAGTTTTATCAAGTGGGCAGTTGTTATAATTAAAAGAGAGTTTTTTCCCTCAACCGCAAGATAATTCACATATGTATAGAAACTCCTTCTCCTTCTGACAGTGAAACCCTTTCTCTCATTCTCTCCGTGTGCATTTGCTATGTACTGCATTTTGGATCCACCTTTGTGATGCTCAATACGCATGAGTATCGTTGGAAGCATTTACTCAACCGATCTACATGTACACCCGCAATCTCACATTGCGCAAGGCAGAGGTGGTTTCTCGCATTTTGATTCTTCGAGAAGTAATTTCATTAATAGCATATTACGGTAAGAGAGTATTGCATGTAAAATTCGCTGAAAAGGGTAACTGGTAACGGAGCAAAATAACTCAATTCTGAAACTGAAGAAAGTCCTTTGTTAGATCGTGTCTGTGTAAGTTAGTGGGATTGTTGGGGCCTGCCATTAATTATTATTTCATGGAACGGTACGAGAAGGCCTTCCAGAAAGCCGAGTTGGGAAAACAAGGCGAATATAGATTGAATTTTTATTTAAAACTGCTCAGCCATTAGCTGCTACTGTACGTGAAAATCTAATGAAGGGGGCTTCTTAATTATAAATATCAGTGTGAACAGTACAGGCTTTGTCATTCTTGGATGCTGTACCGTACGTAGTAAACAATTGACGTGTATGCGATGACGTGTTTTTAAGGCAAAAGTGATGCTCTATACTTGAAGCTTTAACAACCAGGGAATCGAGGCATTAAAAATGTCAAACGAAGGCCTAGGAGAAAGCCACTGACGCGAAAGAATAATTAGGCGGGTAATTAATTAAAACTTTCGCCTTCCTTGCATGCACCGGATTTTGGAAGACATGCATCCAACTGATATGATTCAATATAATGGAACACACACAAGCAAATATGCATGCAGGATACCGATTTGCAGCAATATTGTTTTACGTTTCTGCAGACTATATCAATCCGATTCGTGAAGACATTGGGAGCCTCGTCTGTTACTTTGGGTAGGGTTCTTTTTCACCTTAGAGTTAGTAGTGAAGGTATGGTGGGAAAACTTTCCGCGAGAGGGAGAGCTAAACTTAAGTAAGCTCCTTACGAAGATGATAGCAGTGATGAAGGACCTTTCTGTAAGCTTTTGTTGAGGGTATGCATAAAGCATATGTAGGTGGCTCTAGCTTGTTTTGGGGGTCATTCAGAACTTTTGTGGGTCCTATTTCAATATGGGAGACGACTTAACCAAGTCTACGTATGGAGCTTTAACTCCTCTCCCTTGACCTCTTTTGTTTTGTCGTTTTACTGTCACAAAAGTCTCTTGATACGTTGAAGGCGGCTGCCTTTTGTTTTTATCTTGTGCATTTATAGAAGCACCAATGGGAAGGCTACGCGTGATTCTTCCCACCTTTCATTTATTAAAAGATAAGCTGAACGTGAAAATAATACTGGTAAAATAAAAACTAATAAAGATATAACACTTCTGTTTTCCCGTACATGCTCCCTTCAAATGACACGTACTGTCTTAATGCATTGACTTGAAAATGATTGTTTTCCAATTTCTTAATCAAATTAATAATTAATGATACATGAACGTTAAATTCTTTAGCTGACCAAATTAACTCATAAACATGCTTGAAGTAACTAAAGTTTTGAGAAAAACAAAGACAAAAGGTAAGGCAGCTAAGCCAGTGTACATGTCTTCGTCTTCAAGCTTTCGAAAGGTAAAATCTCTCTCTCTCTC